>BMAO01005509.1:0-45594 GCA_019973975.1 Trichonephila clavata | reverse complement strand
GGAAGTTTATTTACTAATAGTTCCTATTTAGTGAATGATCGTTTGCTGAACGACGCTGTATTTACTGATAAATTGCTCTTCTGGAGAAACGACACCAGGAACATTGTAGGTATATTTATTTGTAAAATACCCCTATTTAATTTAGAACTATAAAACTTTATCTGTTTAATCATCATAGAAAATGATTAAAAGTCACGAAAATTTTCAAAATCTCTACCAAATGCGGAAAGGAGAACAAAATAAACGGGCTCGGTGTCCAATCGACACCGATTGAAGTTCTAGTTTTAAAAAAAAACTTAATTTTTTTTAAAGAATACTTTATTTTCGACTATCTGATATGCTCCTACCTCCACATAAGGTTATCACCCCTCCTAGAAGGCGCGTCCCAGAGTTTCAGAAACACTGGCGTAAGGGAGTCATTCGTAATTCAAGATATAACCACCCTTTTTTATTCAATCTTCTGTAGTCATTTGACTTAACGAGATTCTCTCTCTCTATCTTGGAATTCCGGATCATCAGTTTAAATTTGAGACAGGATGAAAAATGTAGCTAAAGAAAGAAGATGATTAATTGCATGCATCTCTCCACTTTCCAATCGAAGTGATTCACTAACCTTGTACTGAATAATTACATCACGGAGAACAATCTCAAAAAACTGGGATGCGCTTAGAATGAAATTAAAAAACACAAGCAGAATGATCCATGAGAGCAACTCGCAATGCAGGCAATTTATTACTTTCTATTTATCAAAAATATCTCGTTTTCTCTGATTGTCAAAAAATACAGTTATTTTTCCTCATAGAAAGATAAAATCTCCTTAAGATTCAGAAAAAAGTAAATTAATCTATGTTTAGCTTGAAATGGTTCCATTTACTTTTTATAGAGTTCTCTTTAAAATGAATTTTGTATTATTCTTTTACCATTAAAGACTAATGATACTATAATAAGAAAAAAGTCATGGAATAATTAAACTAATTTTTACTCAGCCGAGCATTCAACTTGTGCTACTTATATTGGCAGGAAGCAAAATCTATAACGATAACACCGATAGAATGTTATCTGCTGGAGTAGATATCTAATATCTTTGAAAACCGTTAAGTTGTGCTTCGCTTATGAAGAATTTATATGATATGCGTCTGTTTCTTTTAATAGGATTTGAAATTGAAATAAAAATTACAAAAAAACCGATTGTATGTTTATTCAGTGCAGTATGTTTTAATGATTATTTAATGAGCTATTTTTATAATCTATTGTGTGTATATCTTCTTGCTGTGTTTATTTTGAATGTATTTACACTTTGTTCGGGAACTAATGGATCCAACGTTTTTTATTTCATTTACTACCAATACTTTTATCTTCAACAAAATTAAGGGAATTATTTCATTTTGTCGTCAAGGCAGTATCAGATAAAACACCAAATTATATATACATATTTATCCATTTTTGATCGAAGAAATTATAAATGGAAAATTGAAAAGACCAAAAGTGTCTATTTTTTTACAAACACAGACACACAAAAACTGAGTTACTGAAAATAAATTTCACTACCAAAGATTTTTAATATTTTTAAGGTCTCATTACTTAGTTGGTTTGTGTTGGTAGAAAAACTAACTTCACTGCAAGCGAACTATGACGCTTAACACGTTCTCTGTCGTTGTATGAGAAGAAAGAGATCACTGTGTTGCCAGCTATAGAAATGAATTTTTCCACACGTGCCGACTTAAGAGGAGAATAAATGTTGATGCTTAGCTCTTCCCGGGATAGCATTGGATTGGCTATCGAGACATCATACCACATTTCGTGCTTGTACGGATTTGAGTTCGTGTGTTGATGTCATGCATTGCGATTGAAAAAGAGACTCCACAGCGAACAAATTTACACACGTTGGTTTCAGATTCATCGGTTCATTTACGTTCCCTGCTCGCTTCATTGAATACGTCCACGCTCCATGGTCTAAAAGTCGCTTATAGTTGTCTAAGTATTCAACTGGACAATTTTGTGTTTTTGCAGTAAAAATAGTTATCTGTCATATTTTAAAAGTGGAGTACAATGTCAAAAACAAGGGTTAAGAAAGGAAAACATTCAATTTTAATACAGAATGGTCAGATCTACTCTAAAAAGACCTTAAAAAGAGTAGAAGTAGCCCATACCCTGGAAAAGTCCACCCACCTCTCTCTATAAACTATGATATTAGGATAAATAATTATTCATATAGGTAGCAAAGCCTTTCTCTATAAAATTATGTTTGATGCCTATTTTTACTAATTACTTAATTTATGGCCAATCCGAACTAAAGAACAAACTTAATTAATTCGTTTATCTCCAATCAAGAAACATCGTGACTCTCAGAACGAAGAAGTCTCTTCCTAAGAACACCACACAAAGAATGTTCGGGGACAATTACCCATCTGAGTAAAACTGCAATAGATTAATTGATTGACTTTTTGTTGTTACTTGGAGGACTAAATAGACTCGTAAATGAGTAAATGAGAGTTATAAAGTTTTCCCAAGGACTGCCATACAGTCAAAAAACTGATGTGGAAGATTTGCTTAGTAAAATTAGCCGGCCATGCAAAAGAAGTGTCTGCAGCATCAATAAAATTCCATAGTGCTTCAAAGACCATTAATCGAATTTTTGAAATAACTACAATGTTTTATTTCTAAAGTTAAAAAAGATTGAGTAACGTTAAAAAAAGAACAATAACAGTCATCGTAACTTGAACTGAAAATCAAAATGTTATGACTTATTTTCTTACTTTCAAATTAATTTTATTAATTCTATACTTCATGCGATAAATTTTTCTTTGTTTTACCTGTATTTTTATAGGGTTAAAGTCGTGTATTGACACCATGAAAATATATTAAAACTTTATTTAGTTCAAAACATCACCTCAAATATTTTTTATAGAATGTTAAGTGCTATTATAATAAAAGTACAGCTTTATAATGCCAAACTTTGTAGAAATAACCCCCCTAATATTAACGAGGGCGTCGGTCAATGATAGTGGCAGCAACTCAGCCGTTTCCAAATGAGACGATTTCAACACCTAAAGAGACCTAGGAATGGGTTGACGGCATGCTATGGATCTTCCTAGAGCATTCTAAACTTTCTTTATGGGATAAAAATTTGGCAACTTGTCCAGAAATACCATTAAACGAATACACACTTCTTCCAGGTAATCATTAAAAATAGCAGCTCTCTCTACGTGAAGGAGATTTTTGAACACTAAAAACGAATTAGGTTCCTATTAGTGGCGTTACGAAAATCCCCATTGCTCCCGCATCACGGGGAGGTGCAGGGTTCTAGGGGGCCCAAAGCCTGACTGCCACCAAGTACCTACACTTTGTAAAATCCAACTTGGAGGCGCAAAACCTGGCTTTGCAAGGAGACCCAAATGTTCTCCGTTACGTCACGTGCTAATATCTAAGAGGACCCTTCGACCTCAGTGAATTGTGATGTGTGTCCACCTCTTGAAATGTTAGAAGAGAAACCCCATCATCCATTTTGCCAGAAACACCTCTAACAGAGGGCAAGATTAAAACCCTTCCAGGTTCATTTTATTTCTGGATTATTAATAAAAAAATGTCATTTTTAGGCTTATTTTCAAACATACATATACTTTTTTAAGTAAAATAGTACCGTTTGCATACAAAACTTTCTAAAAACTAATGTTAAAAAATCTATTTAAATAAATGAGAAATTTACTTGTAAATTTTTTTTTCTGTGTATAGTAAAAAGCATTATTCTCTGGTGTCAGTTCAAACTAACTATAAATGTAAAGATTAGGAAACCTAGCTTTTATCTTGAATTTCAAATTTTATTTACATCCTTTTTCATTTTCATGAATGATTATGAAATTATTAATCAAAATTTGATCGGAAATGATCAATTCGAAAACACGGTACAGCACATAACCCAGCATCCCAATCTGGGCAGTAGAATATCGTTTCTCTTCCTTTCTATCTCTCTGAGCAATGATTAATACTTTGCAGAGTCAATTTAGTTTTCTTCTGTATTTGGGGAATTTGGTTAACAAATGTTCCTTCAGACAAGAAAGAAAAGGGGTGCTCAGTAGAAAGACGTTCTTTTTTTCCAGAAAATTCCACCGAGTGGTACATTTCAGTTATTTCAAACCATTAAAAATCACATATGAAGTGATTTGAAAAAGACTGATTTCACAGTGTAAATTTTCACAGTCCCGGAGTTACACTCAGAATGAGCCATGTTTCACCTGCCCACCTCAGATGGGGAAACACCTTTAGGGGCTAAGCTTGTGTCATCTTTATTGATGAATTGAGACTCCATTCCCAAAGTGACTTTCTAAGAGTTTCCATTTCAAGAGAACCTGATGTACACTATCGTCCCTCAAATAACCGAATTGAATATTCTTTAGCAGTAGTGGTATTCCTATATGGAAAGGAATCATAGTGAACGGCTGCAATCAAACACAGCACATATGGGCAGGTTATTTTCAATCTGTAAGTGGATTTTCCGAGAAGCTGTAGGAACACACAGTTTGATTTTTTGAACGTTACTCAGGGCTGTACTTGTCTATTATTATCTGAAAGATGATAATATTTATCGCATGGTGTGACTAGGGAAACGATGAATCACAATTCTGTATAGGAAGTTTGGAATGCTCTAGGAAGAGCCATTGCATGCCTTCATTCCAATCGCAGTATCCTATAGATCCTAAGATAATAACATTTAGAAACATTGGAATTGCTGTCATAATTACTGAACAACACACTTTTTATCACTATGCGGATATTTGTAAAATTGTATGAAGGGGTTACTACTCTTAATATCTCCCGATCAATCAATCGTTATGTTGTATCCTGTTTTGACAAATGTTGTTCTCATTTACCTATATACTTGTAATTAACGCTATAATTTTTGTTACTATTATCTACCTCACAATCAAAAAATATGTTTACTTAATTCATTTGCATTAAAATATTTTTGATGCGTTTTTTTAACGTTCGTATCCTTTTAATTTTGGACATCACTGTTGTTAATTAGGTAAAAATTTGTAATATAAAATTATTATCGTTATTTTTTGTTTCAAAATACTGTTGGTATTTCATTTAAGGGGGTCACTTCACGCAGCATTTTTCCTATCTCTGTAATGTTAAAAATGACCAAACGTAAGGAACATTTTTGAAAAATTGACCAGTTGTACAGTCATGAAATTTTTTTTGCAGATTTATTACACTGTTTTTATTATTTTAATGAGAGTTTTTTTTGAAATTTTGATTAGTTTTTTTTTAAAATTCATACGTGGACTAACACATCACAAATTTTAAAACGTTGAAATTCTTGTACATTTTAACCCATAATTTTTTTTGAATAATTTTTTGACAAAATCTCTCATTAAAATATTTATTTGTATAATATTAATATATGTGTAAGTTTCAAAGCTATTAAATAAGTAGTTTTTCAAAATGTTCCTTTTGTGTTGAAATTTACATTTTTGAGAAATAGTGATTTTAAGTAAAAACTTACCATTAACTAATACATAACAGAGCCTTAACTTGGATTGCTGGAATCTCCTGCAAGATCATCTTCTTATCTACATTTTAAATGTCTGTTTTTAATTCTGGCTTCTTTTTTCTTTGTAAAACTGCCTTTCTTACTTTCCTTATATGTGCATTTTCCTCTATCTCCGTAATGTTGAAAATGACCAAACATAAAGAAAATTTTTGAAAAATTGACCAGTTGTACAGTCATGAAATTTTTTTTGCAGATTTATTACACTGTTTTTATTATTTAAATGAGAGCTTTTTTCAAATTTTGAATAGTTTTTTTTAAAAAAAATTAACATGTGGACTAACACATCAAAAATTTTAAAACGTTGAAAATGTTGTACATTTTAACCCATAAATATTTTTTGAATAATTTTTTTGACAAAATCTCTCATTAAAATATTTATTTGTATAATATTATATATGTGTAAAATTTCAAAGCTATTAAATAAGTAGTTTTTCAAAAATGTTCCTTTTGTGTTGAAATTTACATTTTTGAGAAATAGTGATTTTAAGTAAAAACTTACCATTAACTAATACATACCAGAACCATAACTTGGATTGCTGGGATCATCTGCAAGATCATCTTCTTGTCTACATTTTAATTGTCTATTTTTAATTCTAGCTTCTTTTGTTCTTTGTAAAACTGCCTTTTCTGCTTTTCTTATACGTGCATGATCAGCTTCTTGCAATGCTCGACATGTGTAAAATCCAGGTTGAATATTTAATGTATCTAAAACTTTTAATTTGGTAATGAAGCCTTGATTATACAAAGATATAGCTTCATATACTCCAGTTTTTAAAGTACCCAATTGTACAAAAACAGTTTTTAGAATTATGGACCAGATAACACTATTTAAGCTTTCATTACAATTTTGAGTTTTACCGTGCAAGCATCTAGACAGAAGTTCAGGGTTTGAAAGATCTCTAAATACCTTTTTTATGCAATTCATAATTGCAATAGGTAAGTTGTGTTTATGTTTGTATGTATCCCCTTTCAGTATAGACTTATTATATCCACACCACGAATAATCTCCCATGGGGCATAAACCATGTTGTGGATTCAAATCTGTTGTGATTTTATGAAAAAATGTAGCCCAAATAGCTTGTTTCATGGCTGACAAATTACCCGAGTTATTTCGAATAGCCAAACCATAGTATCTTTGCAATTTGTCTATTTCTGCATCTGTCAATCTATTACGGCCTCCTAGAGATTTTTTGTCCTCGAGCTTTGTACCTTTTAATTTTGATTCTAATGTCCTGAGTCGTGTCCCCATCCTTTTTTCATGACCAACACATTCTAATTTTTCAATGTTGACATCTTTGTAAGGTTTAGATTCTAAAACTGCTTTGTATGCTTTAGAGTCGCCATCACCCAAATATTGTGTATATCGTAAATTATATAACATCTCTGAGTGATGGAAGATACGAAGGGCACCTTCAACTTCCATTCCTCCACTATTTCCGAAGTAATTTGCCGAACACTCATCACTATGTACATTGCCGTTAAAATGGCATGAGCATTTTCTCGATAATATTTCGGCATCAACAACTTTCCCAGTGTCCATACTAACTGCCGTAACAACACCATTTAGAGAAGTATGGCCCCTTTTCTGCCAGGTACCATCTATAGCCACAGGTACATTTGGGTTACCATTATTAAATGATATTGCTTCGGCAGCAGCTAATGCCATAACACTTTAGCTACTTTTTCTGTCGCATGATTTAATGCATGCATGGACTCGTAAAACCGCTTTGGTGGAGGTGGCAAATTCATAACTCCACAAAATATTTTTGCAGCTGCTTCTCCTTTTCCAACTGACCTCATAGCATATGCAAGTCTAGTGTTCACCTCATACATTTTTGTATCTTTTTTATTAACTACAATTTTAGTAAACCTGGTATTGAGAACAGGTTGAATAAGACCACAAAAGAGTCACAGCATATTAATAACTCTGTAGCCAAACCCTGAATTTGGCGACCAAATTTTAAGATACGTAAATGGAGGTTGTTCTACTTCATTGAAGTCCTCCAAAAGATGGACTATCTTTACAATTTCCTCCAAACTTCCTTTTTTTAAACATTTTGTTACTAGAACGAGGCATATTATTCAGTTTTTGTGCATTTATATTTGATCAAAATGGAGAATATTGGCTATATTTTACGAGATAAAAAGCAGCACGTGAGTTACCAGATAGTAAACAAACAGCTACAACTAATCACTTCACTTCTTTCCAAATGAGTTGCCGATCAAAATAAATTCTTTTAATCAATTTAAGTTATTTGACAAGGCTGAAAAGGTAGCATGTATCATTTGTTTTGATTTGAAAGGGGCGTGGCAATCAGTTGTTTTGAGATTTGACAGATGTAAACAACTTTTTAAAAAAATATTAAAAATACTTCTAATTTAGCTAGAACAAAAATTTAAACTGTATCAGGAAAAGAAAGAGTAGTATTGTATTTTTCAATCAAATTTGAAAAATCGATTTTCTGATCGATTTTTGTGAAGTTAAGCTACAATTTAAAAGGAAAAAAGGAAGGGCTAAATACTATAGAATTTATTGTCTTTTATTTCTTCATTTTTGTAACTTAAAATTGTTTGTTCACGTTTATTTCATATTCCATTCCACTCTTACATTCTTTACTGAGAAGGGCTGCCATTTCAAATTTCGCCGTCATTTATAAAAATAAATGTGAATTTTCCCCCTCACTTTTCCGAAATTTATGGCAAAATTAGAAGCATAACAAAGATATATCACTAGAAGATCAGAACAAAACTGCCCCTAGGGATTTTAAAAACTTTCGCTTTCAATTGCGGGTAGTTATAATACAGACATGTCTGAAAAGTAAGTTCAACTTTTTAAAAAATTAAAATACTTTTATTAAACTTTCGTAATTTTAAATTCGTTGGTTTGTTAAATTTTTTCAGCTGTTTTCTGTTGCTTAAAAAAAACCCGGCATTTACTTATTGTTTATTCAGTAAGAGCAAAGATTCCAATGGATTACCAGTTTGAAAAGCAAAAAGAGATATATCAATGTCTTATTGTATGGATGCTTGTAGAGTATTTCAAACCATTGTGGGCATTTCTAATATGATCAGAAGTCATCAAATGATTTAAATTATCTATGTGTACTCAATTCTTTTAAAGAATTATTATGAAATTGGACAAATGTTTGTTGGATATTAAATTAATGTGCCTCTAATTGTATCATAATTAGAGTCATGATTGTAAAAGATTCAAAATTACACACACAAGCACACACAGAGAGAGGATATATGTATATATATATACATACAGATATATATACTTAATATATTAAATGAATTTGATTTAATTGAAAGAATTACTATCAAATCTCTAAATGTCATCCAGAATAAATTATAGTTTAAAAAACTAAAAAACACTCTTTTATAGTTAATCGAACTAAGTTGGAACTTAATCTTTTAGTCTCCAAATCTAAAAATGGGGTCTGCAATTAGTCGCCAGATGCGGGATGGGATTTGGAAATGGGAAATTGGTAATCCTGATGATCCTGATAAGGACAATGGAAGAAAATTATTTTATTTTTATATTGTCATCGGTCCTGGACAAGTGAACAAAATTTAGAATTTATCTGACCTTTTAAAGTGGGTAAAAATGGAGTTCAAAGATTCCGTTACATACAAGTGAAGCTTATAAAAGAGTGTTAAAAAAAGGTTTTCTAGGATCCGCGCAATATTTCTAATTTAGAAAGAGAATGTATTCATTATTTTTTCGTTGTTTCAATTAGTGAATGTATTCATTAATTGAAACTTATTTAGTGTTGTCTATTGGTTTCCAACATTTCTGAAATTGGTTACGCATCTATTACACTTGTGATTCAATTTGATATCTTAAAGACAATTATACAAATGAGAATTTTGAAAATGTAGTAAATGGAGCCTGTATAATAATCGGAAAAATATGCGTGCACATAATTCATCTATTTTCTTTTTCATAAATTTATAATTTATTTAAAAGAATTCCGCTACTTCATTTTTTCATATTTTTAATTGTGGTATGTACTTCCTTTTATATAAGGTTTTAGTTGGGCCAATGTTGAACATCAATATAATTGCGTGTAACTAAAAACATTGTCAAATAGCTCTTTCAAATGTCTTCTTTATGAAATGCATTTTTAAAAAATGTGGCATTATTAAATATAACACAATGAAAATTAATGTTTTCTAAATACTTGAAATTTAAGGACACGTTGGTTAATCAATGATATGCCTGTTGTATATAAGCTGAAAGTTAAACATATAAAGGCTAAAAGTATAACAGATTGTTATTACATAAACGTTTGCTCTTCAACAAAAAATACATAAACTTGAATTTTTTTCATGAATTGCACAATTATATCTTGGAATTATTTGTTGCTGCATTTGTAATTCATTATATGTTAGTCTCATTTGTGTGGGGTAGAAAAATAATTAATTCATTTTTTATCAGTGACTTTTTTAGCAGATGATCTGAAAAGTGTGAGTGGCAGTTTTGTTTAGTCTTCTGCCCCACATCAAAAATTGTTCCACAACTTAATTAAAAAATTCAGATAAAGCTTTAAAGTTTTACAAACATATTTAGAATGATTCCAGGTATCATATGATCCAATAAAAAATACCGACATTTTGCTGATTTTTGGGGTACCCTGCCGCGTTAATAATGCAATATCTCTGCATTTGTCTTTAACTCAAAGCTTAATACAGCATAAATATATTTCTTCAAGCATACGCATTACCAAATATAAGAAAAATATTTAAAAAATGTATTCATAGTGTATTTTTAAGAAATATTTGTGAGCAAATAAAATTATCAATTTTGTATGTAAAAGAGACAAATATTTTTCTCTGTTTATTAGCGAATACAAATTGGTTGATATTTGCATAATGAATTCTTTTGAAAATCGCATTATTTGTTATTTGCTAGCAATAACATAAATGAATAAATCTAATGAAATCATGTGTATTTCAGTTTTAGAATAATTATTCATTCTTTTTTGTATGGGAAATATTTAAGGGAAATATGCTTGCTCAATAATGTAATTAAACTGTGGTAACTAAGATTAGTTTTATATTGATTCTAAAATAAATAAATGAAGCTCATTAGTAACAGTCTGGTGCTTTTCTTTAATTAATTCGCTGAAATTATATTAACATGAACATGAGTTTTCGATAAACTGTTAAAAAATACTAAAAAAAGTTTTGTTTTATATAAATGAAACTGTTGCATTTTTGTATATTGCAATAAAAACGTCACAATTACAATAATTTTTATAATGAAAGAAATATTTATCTGTTTTGGAAAATCAATAGTCAACTGAATACGACATTAAATTATTAAAATGTCTGCAACATAGTCAAATGTTAGATTACAGCAATGTAACCTCAGCAAAATTTTAAACTTTTAATAAGTTAATAAATTTTGCATTTGAATAATACATTTTAATCAAATGTGAATTTTATCAAATTATTAAATTAGAAAAATTATTACCTGTAAGGTTTTAATAAGATAGATACAACATTAAATTATAAATATATAAGAATAAATCAATATTGTACAGAAAAGTAACAAAAATCTACATTATAAAATATAATCTTCATATTTTGATTGTAAATCTTTTGTATATTTGTGAAATAAAAAATATTAAAGTCTTTTTTCTTTCTCTCATGAGTCATAAAATATACATTCATGCAATTATTTAATATTATATGAATAACTTACTAAATATTATAGGAGGGAATTTATATTTAATTTTTATATTCATTATAAAACAAAGCATATTTGCAGCATTTTTCAGCTGGTCGCTGTTATAGAGTTTTGAACTATTGAAGTTTTTTTTAGCTATTTAGGAGCTTTCTGAAAGAAAGAAACTAATCACTAGTAGTACTGCAGTTTAATAGCGTAATAAATATGCAAATATTTGCTCTATTTGGCTGAAAGTATCAAGAGCCAACTCCGCTAAGTAAGTGGATCTAGCAGGTGATGCAAACTGAGGAGCCACTGAAAACAATAATAATGCTTCTAGTGGTTTTTACGTTATATTTATGTCTTTGTGAGACAGGCAGTAAGTAGAAAGAGCTTAGTGACTTCGATCGTGGTATTATAATGGGATGTCATCTGTGTCGGAAATGAATTCGTAAAGATTTTAGACATTACACAAAAGACAAAATTTACTGTATATACAGGGAGGTTCTAAAATATTGGTCATACTTTAAAAGGTGGTAGATCTCTTTAACACAACCAATTTTTGCAAGGAATATATGTATGCAAGTGCCACGTTAAGGCACTAACAGAAAAAATAACACAACGGAAACATAAAATGTTCATCAGCAGGATACTTAACTAGTGATTCTGTAAAGAAAATGTTAAAACAGTTTTAGAAACTGTATCCACACAGCCATCATAAATTCTTGGCGACCTTTTTGGCGTGATTGGCTGACAATATTGGGGTAGATGAAGACAGAAATAGGTGTTCCTGTGATCTGATGCACCACCAAAATCGGCATTTTCGCTTGAGATTTCGGACTTTATAGATGATGTTATCAATAGCGAAAAGGCAGACATACATTTTAAGTATGATGGCTGCTAATGGTCACGTTAGAGAAGCGCTAAGGTTGTATCAGGAACGCTTTCCAAATAGACTCATGCTGAACCTAAAAATGTTTCAGCGATTGTATCAACAGTGAGATAATGGTTCATTTACCGGCAGCATTGATTTGATTGAAGGGTTTGATTGAAGACATTACGACAGTGCTTCTCAAATTTTGATCCTTGTCGACACAATTTTCAGTCTTAATTTTTATCGCGCCCCTTTGTATAGCATTTTGGTGCGAAAGCTACAATACGATCTTAATAAGCCGTACAAACTGACCAGATAAGTATTAAATATTGAATATATTACTTTTAAGTAATATATAATTTAAGCAATAGGTGTATTACACGTTATTTTTCCTTTCTCTAATATTTAAATTGGAACTGATTGTGAAATGATATTTATTTAAAGAGAGAGAGAGACAGAGAGGGAGAGAGACAAAGAGAGAGAGACAGAGAGAGAGAGACAGAGAGAGAGAGAGAGATTTATTTCCTGCATCACATCTATTTCTAAAAGTTCAAATGTTATTTGAAAAATAATCTGTTCTATGTTGCTCTGTATCATATCCATCAAATTCGACAGGCTCGCGAACGTCTACGAGAGTCTGGACAACATCTCGGACTTCTTCGCATAACATGTAAAAATGAACAATTCCAATCAGTCTTGGTCTAGTCGATACTTCTATAGCTACTGAATCTATCTTGAAAAAAAGATTTATAATTTGCAAGTTAGTTGTAACTAACAGTATTAAGTATTTTCAGTAGTAGATTAAAACAAAATTATGGATAAATTTTTAAGTCGTAAGCGAACATTTGTAAGCAAACATGTAAATTTTTGTAAATTTATTTTTTGAAATTTCATTTCATTAATTTTATAGATTGTTATATATATGTAGTGGATTTTATGCAAAGTGTACCTAAACTTAAGAATATGCATTAAAAATAAAAAATATATAGTTATTGATTAATTATTGCTCATACAAATTTATCTGTATTTTAAAATGGATTTTTTTACATTAACAGGCACATGAATATACAGAAAATTCAACAAAATTTTACTTTCCTTGCTTTTAATTTAAGTGAGTGAGAACCATTTAAATGGGGTGCAAAAAAGTTCGTTTTGCCTTGTCACAGACGTCCCAGTTACCTTAAAATGTTTTAGCCGGTAGTAAATGCGCACTCCATACTAACGTTAAAGGTAGCGTGGGGATCACTGAGTCATCCCAATCCTTTTCTTATATTTACTTTTATTGACCGATAAAAGTCACAATTCCAATAAATAATTTAACTTTGAGAAAACATATTTACTTACCTATTTTCATGGACTTTTCAATTTTCTTTTGATAATTTGAGAAAAAATCCAATAAAACTGAACTAAAATGTTTCAAATGTGCGTGACTTTAATAAAGGATACAAATCATAGACACTTTTCGCTCACATTAAAGGAATGTTATTTGCAAGAAAAACTGTCATATTTTATTCTCTTTATTGCAGTTCTTCTATCCTTTGCTGATCGACAAATTTCCTGTTTAACCTTTCCTTGCTTGTGTCTTTTTGGCAGGGCGAAGTTTGTCTTGTGGTACACTTGTAGCTTCATATTTTTCTTGCAGTTCTTTAAGTAGCAATTGAAAATTTTCCTTTCATTTCATTTTGGCCGCTGTTTTCAAATTTACTTTCAATATCATGACTAATATGCCTTATTTAAGCAGGTTTTTCCCTGCTTGATCAATTTCAACTTCCGTCAATAGAGATCACAGAGGCCCATTTCTTTTTTCATATTCTTATCATTACCTTTTTTAACGATAATAAGTCGCACAACACAGCAATCAAAACCATTAAGTTGTTCATAGGGGGGAAATGTAGCATGTTTATAGAGAATATTTTAGAACAAAGTGATCGCGCGGGGAACTCGGTTAAAACAAGTATTTTGATATTGTTAAAAAAACGTTTACCTCTCCCAAAAAAAAGAGGGAGAAATGTGACAAATGCATTTTACTTCCCAGTAAAACTGTCATATAGAAGAATACTTTCAAGAGGCCATTGGTAACAAATAAACAGTTTTCCTAGAATTAACGATTTCATAAGCCTGTGGTGACTCTGGGCCTCAGGCCACCGCTGCCAGAATAAACGTGTATTTGTTCAACATAAAAATATTGCTGTTAGTTCTAAAAAAGAATTGTGTAAAATGTTTTTCATTACGATTTATTTGTTTCAGAAAACTCAAAAATAAATCTTGGCCAAATATATAATCCTTCAAAATGCTCTCTGCACTTTTCCAAAAATCATTAAAATCCTTCAAATGGTAAAAAGTGCTACATAAATGCATTATTTACCACTTCCCTTGAAGATCAAACAGACGGTCAGCAAATATATTCTGCATCTTTGGTCAAAAGTGAATTAGGTCTTCCTTTTCTTTCTACAGCTCATATATAGTATTCCAATAATAATAACAGTGATGAATTTTTTACTTTCCAAGAATTTTTCTCTGTGTATGGGTTTTATCTCTGAAAGAGTAGTATATTTTTGGTTTAAAACGAAAAAGTAAGAAAAAAAATCTTTCATCGGGGGATTACAGCAAATGAAACAAAGTGTTTTTTTAAATTTGGTAATAGGATCAAAGATATAGCTAATGAGCATTTTGAAGTGGAAAGTAATATCACCAGATGATATAAATAAATTATATCAGTGTAAATGTGTATTTTTTTATTCTGTCAAAAAGTATTTTGTTTTATTCCAATAAATAAATTTTATTAATTTTATTCCCATAATTAATCCCATTAATTTTATTCCAGCAAATAAATTTTATTAAACCTTTTATTTTCCATATGCTTTCGCCCCTCTAGGGGGAGGGGACTCTCCAAAGTTTGAGAAACACTGCATTACGACAAACACACCTGAAAGAAGTTATCTCTCAGATTATGTGGATGAAACAACAGACACATATAGAAGAGCTGTAGCACGTGGTCTACATGTCTATCAAATATCCGTTTGAAAAGTTTTACTTTTAGTCTGCTGGCTGATGGAATTTCTAAAACTGTTATAACATTTTCTGTAGCGAATCACTTGCTAAGTATGCTGCTAATGAACATTTTATGTTTCCGTTAATCTCATATTTTTTTTCTATTTTTGCCTCAATGTGGCACTTCTACCAATATAATCCTGTAAAAAAATTGTTTGCGTTTTAGTGAGCTCTACCACCCCTCAAAATTTGCCCATGCTTTTAGAATCGCCGTGTATTTACTGTGAAGGATGTAGCTGTGATATTGAAATGGCAGGACAGCAACAGTGAAGGAAAACGAAGTGGCATCCCGAAGAAAGTTAACGAAGACAGTCGTAGAAAAGTAAAAAGGGTAGTAGATAAAATTACGCCCTCTTTGCTTGTAATCGTGTAGGAGCCCCAAAGTTTATTAGGTGTTACTACTAGAAGCGCCGTTTCTTCGGGAGCCAAAAACCTTGGATTTTATGTTAGCTTCATGGTGGTACAACCACTCACAAGCCAGACATCAGCTGTCAAACTGTGAAGCGTTGTTTAAAATGTGTGAAGCTTGCCGTCATTGGACAAGCATGCTATTTGATATGAGAGACCTTTCGTGACATTCTTGCAGTGTGATGAACACATCTTAGTTTGGCGGAAGACCACGAGTGCTTCTTAAGTCACTGTTTTGTACCGAGTATCAATTTTGGAGGTACATTATCATTGCACGGGATGATTTTTTTCATGGTTTAGATTCTACTTCTTAGTCTCTGTGATTGGAAATATGAACTCTAGGATATATGTACTCATTTTGGACAGTCCAACTTTATGGCAATATTTGGTGTAAGACCCATTTCTCTTCAAGCAAAATAACTGCTCATTTTACACAACGAGATCTGGGAATACGTGATTTGACGAAATGGGTAGTCAAAATTGGACTGGATTTCTCAAGATTCTTAATCTAAATCCTACAAAACACCTTTGGGATGATTCAAAATGTATATTTTGTAGTCAGGAAAATCGGACATTCTCATTGTCCAAACTCATTTTAGCTGTGATGGATGCCTGGCAATCCACTGCTCTGTCTACCTATTAAAAAACTAGCGAAAAGTCTCTCCTGACGTGAGCAGGCTGTAATGGATTCAAAAGGTGGACCAACATCATATTAATATATACATCAGTTCTCTCTAAGTCCTTATCCATTGGGTTTTTGGGTATTTTTAACCAGATAGTGTATAGTTTCATCATAATTACGGACTAAACGGAGTTAAATTGCAAAATGAACTACAATTTTACAATAAGAATCTTAAAAAGTAAAACCTGAAAAACAAGACTTTTTCCTTATTTATAATGGTGGGTACAAAAGAAAATTCTGATACTAAAACAAGTGACATTTAAACTAAGAAATAACAAGGAAATGACGGAAAAGTGTCTATAGACCCATTCGGTAACAATTTCCGAGTAGCTTTTACGCAAACCTTTAAACAGCGTATAAAGTGAGTACAGTCCATAGATTTCTGAAGATTACAGAGCATGTGCAGCATGAATCAATAATAAATGAAAAAAATAACAAAAGGTTTATCATATTTTCCAAAACAGTACCTGAGTGATGTCAATAAATAATACGAGGTTATTAAGTCTTATGGATCCAAACACCCTCGTGGAGCATTTCTACATTGTCATATAATCAAGAATGATCGTATCTAAATGAGTTCATGAAAACAAAAACATCAGAAGCTTAACAGTGTACCGAAATGGCATAGCTCCTAATGCTTCTAGTAAGATGATGCCACTATATGTCCCGAAGATGATACCGCTATCCGCCTATATATTGCCACACTTTAAAGAAATACCAACATCTGAGAATGTACTAGGTCTGCAATGGTACAGGACCAATCCACAATCCATTAGAAATAATTTTTTTTGTTTACATTGTTAAAAATCTGTTTTTATTTACTAAATTTATTTAAAAAATAAATAAAAGGAAATGAATGTCTTTTATTTCAAAAATTTGTAGCAAGATAAAATTATCCTATACATTTATTTTCGCTAAACTATTTTATCACTAAATCTACTAGCTTACGTTTTTTTATTGATAAAATATTTTAATAGATTGCACTTTTATAGAATTAATTATTACTTAGTGAAACTATTCACAATACGAATACAATTCTTTAATTTCTATATTTGCGAAAGTCATTTAATCTAATAACTAATACATTTTATTATGCATTTTAAATGTATATTAAGATGCATTATTTATAATACTTCTCTTATTATACGTTTTATCAAAATGTATAATACTTTAGTAAGAATTTTTGCTTAGCCACTTTTCCATCACAAGAAAAAGTATTGTTGTCGCAACAAATAGGCCACATTTTAAAGAAAGACCTAATTCGTGCCATGACATATCGACTTTGTTTAGTTGTTGGTAAATGACTTTGGATTTGAAAGACATAAAAATTGTTTTTCCTTCACATCAGCGGTAAAAAACGATATCACTCATAAGAGTGGACGCTTTGTCGAAGTTTCTTTATTGTCAAAGTTCAAGAAGATAATCAAACTAAGCTAAAACGAACAAAAGGTAAACAATTTATTTTGAAAAGAGGTACGCGGGATTTTTTTGTTAAAAGTTTCTTTCGAAGGATATTTAGTGCAACAACTTTTTCAGAATTATTTCTAGGAATATTTCGCTTCAATGAAGACTTCGACGAATTTCAAAGATCAATATTAGTTCTACGCTGAATCTTTTATCTCCGAATATTATTTCGACAGATATAAAAATAAGAAATGTTCTTTTTTGTCAGAGCATTTCAATTCCAGAAAATGTTAGTTCATTTTCATTAAAAAATATTTCTTTCATGAAAAATATTGAATAATCCAGAGATTAAAATTAAAAAAAGTAATAATAATACAATTCCAAGTAAAAATTACTTTTATTGTATAAACATATTGTTACGAATTTTGTGTAAAATAGTGTAAACAATTTGAATTTGGATGTGTAGTGCATTTTTTTTTACTCTATGTTATATTTATTTTATGTTAAAATTGTAATACATGTATACGAAAGCATCGCCGTCCCTTACATTGTAATGGCGATTCAATGGGGAATCTTGGCGATAAAGCCAAGTTGGTATCATGTCTGGCGACCATTTTTGGAGAGTTCGGGACTTTATGGATTCTTCTAGAACAAGTATGTCAAACTCATAAGCTAAATCTAGCCATATTGTCTATTATATTATAAGTTAAGGGCCGCATGTTTTAAATTTTCAAAAAATGAAAATACGATTTTTATAACGTATTATTCATTTATTAGACTCAATATATTATATATTTTATATACGTAATCATTTTATAGTTCATGTTATTTTTTAAACATAAAACATAAATATTTAACATTCTTGATAAAAAAAAATTATTGTAAGAAATTCAATTAACCATTACTTTTAAGAAAATATGTGACTCTTTTTTTTTGTTCTTTTTGTGTGTGCAAAATTGCAACTCACATCTTTTAAAATCAGAATATCCTCGACCTACAATTCCGTTCCTAACAAATTAATTTAATGAGCACCTTTCAAAAATTTTATTTATGGGTTTTAATCAATTGATATTGAGAGATTTCAAAGTATGACAGGTTTTCGTTTTCTATTTAATTTTGTCAAAGTAATAATTTTTAATAGTATCAAATACACTCATGTCCATAAATTAAGGATAATTCAGAATCACACAGAAATTGAACTCTAAAATAAAAATTTCACCTGTAGAATTATCACACACATCTTGAAGAAGAATATGCAAAATACAGGAAACGACCAGATAACGCGGATAGTACGTCATAATGACGAGAGTGTAAGAGAGGGGTATATAAGGAATGGTGGCGAAGAAGTAAAAGTGTTCACAAGCACTTTAAAAGCCTTTCAGTGCAATAACCGCATAGTTATGGCACAAAGGAAGCATTTGGATGATTTTTTACGTGGTAGAATTTTCGGACGACTGGAATGTGGACGTACCCAGTGAGAAGTATCCGAGGAACTTGGAATCGCCCAGAGTGTCATCTCCAGGCTTTGGAAACGATTCCAAGATGATGGTAATGTGAGTACATGTTACAGCACAGGTCGCCCCCGAGTTACAATGCCAAATGAGGACCGGTGTTTGGCAGTTACTGCCAAAAGAAAGAGACGGAGCACAGCATCAGACCTGTCTCGTCAGCTCTCTTCAGCTACCAGTACGACAGTTTCAAGGCAGACCGTGTACAGACGCTTAGGGCACATTGGTCTATATGCTCGTAGACCTGTCAGATGTGTTCCCCTTACCGCAACTGACTGTCGCCTGCGATTAACCTGGAGTAGAGAGCATGCATTGTGGACACCGCAACAGTGGTCTTGTGTGATGTTTTCCGACGAGTCCAGGTTTAGTTTGCAGTCTGATTCAAGCCGGACATTCATATGTAGAGCGCCAGGTACCCGTTACCACCAAGAGAACACCATTAAGCGACACCGTTATGGGGGTGCAGGATGGCTCGTTTGGGGAGGAATTATTCTTGGTTCCAGAACTGACCTGCATGTTCAGAGTGTAACGATGACAGGCCACATCTATCGGGATGTCATTCTGGAACAACATGTACGTTTGTTTAGGGCCCCATGGGTGCTGAATTTCTGTTTATGGATGACAACGCCCGTCCTCAGCGTGCAAACACTGCAGACGAATGCCTTCAATCAGAGAATATCACCCGTATGGATTGGCCAGCATACTCACCGGACTTGCATCCAATAGAGCATGTGTGGGATATGCTTGGCCGACGAATTGCAGCCCGTCAACACCCTCCCACCTGTCTACCGGAACTTCGGAGGGCATTTCTTGATGAGTGGTGTAATATTCCCCAAGATCAGATTTATAATTTGATGCTCAGCATGCGTATGCTTTGTAAGGCCTGTATTGCATCGTCCGGGAGACATACTCCGTATTAACCATCATACTAACCATGTTATACTATTTTTTGTAAATAGGTTCTTTTTAGAAATTTGCTCCAGGCAGTAAAAATCGCAATTTTTATTAATTATGTCAAACATATAGCATCTTTTTGCTCTTTACCTTTTGTTTAATAAATAGACTTTACAAATAAGTCAAATTTGTTTTGCTTCTGTCTCTTTCTTTGCCTGAACTTCATTATCCTTAATTTATGAACATGAGTATAGAAAGATGCTCACCGAAACTAAGTCAACCTTGATTGACTAGCTATTAGTTAGTATTTTTTTACTAGCTATTAGTTAGTATTGTTTTGACTAGCTATTAAGCTAGTAATCTTTTGACTAGCGTTTAGTAGCCTTGCCTTCACCATGAAGAGTCGATTACCGATTAGCTAGGCTGTTGAGTAGGACAAGCAGTGTTTGTGAATAATCTCTCATATACGTGTATTTTAGACACTGATAATTGTGTCTGAGTGCTTTTGAAGGTGCGAAGACCTTTTGAGATTTATTCTGCGAATACTGTTGTTGAATCCTGTATATCAAGCATTAGTTTTCAACAATAAAATCTCTTCGCTCTTAAAGAACTGTCTTGTTCTTTGTGACTGATTTGCATAAAATCATCATTCCAATCAACGTAACGATATATATGATTAAAATGACATTTATAATTTCCAGCCATACATTTCTTCTTACATTTCTGACAAAATTGTACTAATTGCAGTCATGTAGGACTACCTCATAGAAATATCTGCCCGGCGATATTGTGCAAAATAATGGAGGTTTTTGTACACCAAGTTCTTTCCTAAAAATGAACTATTAAAAATGTCTTTTAATTTAATTAAATTCTTTGTCACTCGTGCGTCTCTCCCACATTACAAATTTCTTTATAATTTTTACTTGAAAAAGATCCAACTATGATTGATTGTATACATGCTTAAATATGTAGAAATAAATAAAATCTAAATCTCATGAAATTTCAAGCATGGAATAAAATACAAAAAGTAAATACATTTTTTTAATTTTTGAAAATAATTGACTTACGTCTTAACAAATGGTAAAATAATAGTTAAATGGTTAATTCCTAATATTTTTAACTAAACATAAATTGAAGTATTTTCTGATTATATGAATGCTTTATAAATTTGGCATTTTTTATACAGCATTCTATTAGAACAATTCAAACATTTATAGATTATAACATAACTTTTCCTGGTACATTATAAACCATAAAAAAGATAATTGTTTAAATTCCAAATATTTGGAAATATAATTATAATTATTCATTTAATACTATTTTGCCACATATGGGACTTTTCCGGTAATAATATCATGAAATACAAATACTGTATATATTCAGATTTCAGTCGCCTTCGATTCTAAGCCGCAACCGAAATTCTTCGCAACTTTTTGTGAAAAATGAAAGTAGAGCAAAACTCAGTATCAAATTTAAAAGTAGAAATAAGAAGGGGTGAATAATCAGTTATTTTAAAAGTATTGTAAACTTTTAAATACATACATGAACCTGCAATTGCTCTAATTGCCCCATTCAATTAGAGCAATCGATTTTTTTTTACCTTTTATTTTAAGCTGTAACTGATTTTCATTCGCATGAACATTGGAAAAAAATGCTGCTTAGATTCGAGTAAATATGTATTTTATTATTTTATTTTATTCTTATTCTTTCCCAAATATTATTTATCTTTTTCAGATTTTTACTTTTTATTTACAAGTTTTGATCGTTAAGATATATTTTACTCCTTTACAACCATAGTTGGGAGCCAACTTAAGTGGTTTAAAACACATTAAAAATATATATCAGTATTTCTCGGCTTTAATTTTTTTTTTCAATTTTCTCAGAAATGTAAAAAAAATTGTATATCTCCAATTTTGAAAGTTTTAAAAGGTTTACTACTTTCTGTTTTTTCCTCTAGAAAAAAGCTCTTCTATTCCATAAAAGCTAATTTGATTTTTTTTATTTGCGTCTTTTCGACAAGAATATTTTTTCTTCTGTTTCAGTCTGCTTTAGAATGAGCGCTGAATTGCAAATATCAAAAGCATTTCTGAGGAATTTCTTTCGTGATGTAAAAGCTTAACTGTGTGTATGGCTTGGCTTGTAGCATAGTAAAAACTTGACTGGAGGCTTGGCATGTAGCACACTGTAGATTAGAAAGAAGAACTGGTGGAATTGCGGTGGAACTGGTTTTGCCATTGAGTGGAAAGGATGGAAAAAGGAAAACTTGGTTTTGCGATGCAGATTGCGAAGAAAATGCCTGTTGCATTCCTATGCCATGTATAATTGTAAATAGAGTTGTACTTAGAGTGGTGTACTTTGAATAAAATAATAACAAACGATAAATCCGGTAAATGGAAATAAATACTACACAAACGACTTGGCAGTGCGTTTGGTCTTAAATATTTAGTAATGCTGGAAAATTGAAACACTTTCTTCTTGTATTATAAATTTCTCTATCAGGATTTCTTCTTTAGCTTTAGAAATAAAATAATTTGATCTTATACTCTATGGAAGATATTTATTTACCCAAACTAATCCATGTTTGATAATAGGAAAACTTTTATGTTATTTAAATGCAGATATTTAAGAAATCTGTTACGGGTTCTATTCGAGATTCTTACCAATTATCTAGGATAAATAATAATTAAATGATTATAAAATATATTTTTGTTAAGGAACCATGATTTATAGTAAGGAAGTTACTATTTAAAGTCAAGTGAAGAGGAAACTTGAGGAAATGGTGATTGTGCTGCCAGATGGAGCCTAAGATGTTAATATTGCAAATTGCAGTCTTTCAAGTTGAAATAATGGATCCGACAGACCAATATAAGACTAGCGTTATTGTTGAGGATCTATTGATATTCTTAGATTACTGTTCAATGTGACATGCTCCCCTAGCTTTGATCGAATTTAGATAAATATTAGAAAGTTGTACAAAAGTATACTTATATTTTTTAAAAAAAAATTATCATCCTTTGATGAATCCTCATACATCAACAGGTAAGGTTCGTGGTGGATCTAACTCGTAAATGTGATAATCGTTATATATATAAATTATCTGTGTGTGTCACATTACCGAACTGAATGCCTGCTTTAAGAATAATTTTCATTTTACTAGGTTATAAGAATATGTTACATTTCAAATCTGTTATTTCTTATCGTTGAAACATTCTATTTGTCAGCAATAATTAAATTTAAATTTAATATGATAGAGAATAACTTTATAGTGTATGGAGCGCTAGCCTAAGAGAATGTATTTTAATCTGATTACGAGGTAATTTAAACTAAAAAATAAATACATTCAGAATAAACAAAATAAAATATATTAGTTACAATTGATTAATTTAATATACTTTTTCAAGCAAGCTGTCGAAAACATGGAGTTGTTGCACTTTTTGAAAATATATGTATGCCAGGATCATTATCATCCACTGCCTTACGAGTCTCTTTTTAGGAAGCTGGAGAGTATGAATCAGGTTTTTAACATTAGAACGATCGTTGATGTTGATAAGACACCGGAAACTGTTAAATTAGTTCTCATTTCCGCAATTTTTCAAAAAATGTGAAAAATGTTCGTGACTTTTAATCGTTTTCTATGGTGATAACTCAAATAAAATGTTGTGGTTCTAAGTTAATTAGGGAAGATTTTGCAACTAAATATAACACAAACGTCCACTAGTGTCGTTTCGAGACCAAGATAATTTTCATTATCAATATATTACGTGCAGCAAAAGATAGTTCACTAAGAACATATCATTAGTAAAACAAACTTCCGGAAGTAATATCGCACATTTATTCGATTTTGAATGCAGTATTATTGGGTTCACAGCGGAAATGAGTCAGTAAAACTGAAATCGTTGTGTCTAAGTGTTTCGTTAAATAGCATTTGCTTTTCTAAGATTACGTTCAAAACATGTATGGGCAAGAAATTTGAAAAATCAGATAAATACTGTGTTGAAAGGAATTAAAAATTCACTAAAACGCAAAAAGTGCGAAATTAAAGAGTCTAATGGAAATATAATTTTAAAAAAAAACATGTGTATCTTGCATGAAATTGGTTTGCGGATAATATACAGGAAAAATTGAATAACAATGTATTCATTGCAAATGAGGTATGTACAAAACATTATGCATAAAAAAGATAAGAAATTATGAAAAATCTCGTGTTCTCACAAAACTATGATTTTGCTTATCATACAAATGTGTTTATGAACATTATTATTTTATTCCAATTCACAAGATTAGGTAATTTGTTTTGTTATATTTTTTTATAATATAAAAGCCCTTAATATATAATAATTGCATGAAATAATATTAAAAAGTTTTAAATTTAAACTATGCTGAGTAGTCGTTCAGGAACTATTTAGTTTCTACAATAATTTTATGTATTTTGTATCTAGGTGTCGAAGTGACACCGGCGGAAGTTTAAGGGTAATCGGAATACCTAACGTTCTAGTGTTAAATCCTTGCAATTAAGAGCCATCTCGAATAATCTTTATACTGATTGCAGATGAAGATTCAAGGAATTTAATGGCTTCCTGATGAGCTCCTATTCCAAAGTGCATGTTCTTTTCTCTATCCAGGATGGATTTCTTCTGTCCACAGAAGTCAGCGGGATGCAAGTATCTGGCCCTCATGCAAATAATTATTAATCACATAGCTTTCTGAATACAGTAATATTTGAAACTTGGAAGCATGACTAGTGACTGAGACAAACAGCTATTTAATCTGTCTTACACCTCGCTATATATTATAGAAGAATTAAATGAGAGTATTATGGTAAAAAATACTTGAATGATCATAAAATGTTTTTAAAATACCTAGAATATTTAATTTCCTGACAAGAAAATCATACTTTGATACTTACAGACACAAACATACACATTTGTATATGCATACATTGGTATTTCCATATTTTTCGAGATTATGTTTAATTTTGTGTAATTTTCAAAAATAATGTGTTCCCTTCTTTTTCAGCCCAATACTGTAGGCCCATTAGGAGTTTTGGTAGACGCCTTTAAATAATGTTTATCCATATAATACTGTCATGTCTGAAATTAAGATCACAAATATAAAATCTGTGAAAACTGAGGAAATTTCTGTGACAAGCTATTGAACTTGGCTGGGGTGTTTATTTGATCCACCAACCTAACAGTATTGGTTAACCTAATAACAGATAACTTATAACTGTTATTTGTTCTTTGTTGTTTGCGACTTGCAGAAGGTGGCACGGGTGCAAACTAGTCACTGAGAAAAGCATATTAAAACGTGTGAAATTGTGAACCAGATATAAAATATTTCACTCGAGAAAAGGCAGTCTAATGCGGAGTGTAACCACGTTGCACTGTTACACAATTCTCACAAAGAGCTGTCATACTGCTTGTGAGGGTGTCAATAAATATTTGAAGTAGCACAACCCCTTATTCTGAAAGCTAGAATTCCTGGGTTGTTTGGATAAGCTAGGGAGTGGCTTTTCATAGACCTTCCAAACATAATTAATAGGGTTGTAGCCCGTAAACATGTAGTCCGGTCCCATAGTACCCAGAATAACCTCATATAGGTTTCAAGAATATCATTGTTACTGCGCTGTGCCTTAACAGTACCATCATCGAAGAAGCACTGTGGTGCATGACTGTCCACCATTATACAGCCCCATGCAAGGATTACTTTTCCATCCTCCCTGTGATTTTTTTTTTACTTATAAGAAATTAATCAAGATTCACTTTCTTTCCAGATGAAGACATCGAGAATCACTTTGTCTTCTAAATATCAACTCAACACTGAAAAGAACGAGTCCTCGTTCTTCTTGTCCAGTCTCGTGTTCATGACTGATGTTTCCGGTTCCATAATAACTGGTCTTTCCTATTGGATGCAGTCAAATCGATACACAATACTGGGTGCAGGGCATAAAGGCCTGTCCCCGCAAGGCGTTTGTAGTCTGTATGCCAGTTAACTATTCTTTCAAACACAGCAACACAATTGAGGGGCCGTTGTCCGCCTATGTCTTTGTGCACATAATGTCCAGTAGCACTCCTGTGCAGATGCCATTGTTCTGTTAGGGCTTGACAGACTTTCCCAGTGACAGTACTTCTTTTTTAGAATTGATTTCTCAACCGAGTGGCAAATTTTGGTGCCCATTGTAACATTCGAGTTACTTCCGCCTTATACTAGCCAATTTTAAGCCTGCCAACGGTTCTCCATCTAGATAAATTATCTAAACAATTATGATAAGTCCTCCTCAGTGCAAAAAAAACTAGCGTTTGTTTTAATGCAATCTTCACAAAACTGCAGGTAAACGATCCCCTACATTTAAACGGTCTCAAATCAGTAGTTTTGCTAAAACTAATGCTAAACAACTTATTTTCCTATACCGAAGGTTGAATATTTTACTACCCATTCTTCAAAATATGTATAACACAAATTCTGCCAGTTTTACTAGCAGCAATTCAGAATTACACCGAAAAACTTGTTTGTAATCTTAATTTTGGACTTGAGTGTATTACACCGAAGTCTAATTGTTTGCTAATGTAATAATGAGAGAATTTTACTGTTAACGGTAGTCTCTTGTTACTTAACGTTACCTAGAAAAATATTTATTACATTAAGCAAAAATACTAACCGATGAAATAAAATGCGTTTTCTGAAAAAGAATAACTTTCCGTGTGTCTTTTGTTACTGTCATGAAGAATGTGTGGAGTCTGCACTCGATTTTCCTCTGTTTTTTAACATTTGCCGTGTAACAGTGATTATTGATGAATTTATTTTTTTTTCAAGCTTATATATCAAAAACAAGGTGTTGGACAAACTACGTCTTTAAAATAACAACACAAAAAAATCCAGTAGAATAATTATTCTATGCGATCGTGAAGGACAAGGTGTACGGAACACATGAGAAACTTTCTGCTAAGTAATTAATGTAAATAACCTATAATCATTCATTTTTTGTGTACTGCACAAGGTGTAACCTATTTAAATAATGTGTCCCATTTAATGTTTATAGATAAAAACAAATATTGCGTCTTTACATTTAAGGATTTATTAAGCCCCTTACTGCAGAAAATATTTCAAAAGGGATCCTATTTTACATATTCCAGGTAAAATCTCATTATAACTGAATCGTGATAAATTCATTGTTTAACATTTTTAGTTTTAAAGATTTGGCTAATTAAACATGTAGACTGAGAAGAATTTTACAAAATTTGGTTATCATAATTTATTTAAATTGAAAAGTCAGTCTTTCCAAACTTGGAACTTTTACTGTTGAAGATATATTCCTTGAAATCCTTTCTCTATTAATTATTCTTCACGAGTCATTTTTTTTTTAAATAATAAATGTTTCAGCATAATGATAGGACATAATGATACAATTAATATTGGGCTCTAACGAAAGTAATGAATCTTTTTTCAGTTTCATCACGAGCTAATTTCTTCTTTTTAAATAAATTAGTGCATTTTCCAGACTCTTGCTTGTTAGATGACTAACGACCATTGTCTTTGCTAATGAAGGTAATGCTTTGGATCACCGTTAGAAAGTTTTTCATTCAACTTTCAGTGCTTGTTATGCATGTGTGATAACACGTGTTTGCTTATTTGGAGTTCATTAATAAGGACTACTTAAATTATAATTTTTTGCAGTAATCGTAAGAAACAATGATCTGAATAAACATTTTTTGACCTAAAAGACAAACGTGCACCAAATTAAAACTCTTTAACACCAAATAATATCCAAAAATCAACAATAATAATAATAATAAAAGACATAACATATTTAAAAAATAATGTTGCTACTCAGTGAATTGATAACGCGTTTGAAAAATATCATTTTATTCATATCAAGAGACAAACTTCAATAAATCATGCATTTAATGATGAAAAGGCATACAATACAAAAAACTATTAATAAAGTTCTTTGTGATGGCTTCAATATTGTCAGGTAAGTAAAAAAAAATCTTTTTTTCTCTTGTCTTCTGTAATAAAATGATTTTTAATATTTTAATGATGGCTAATTAGTTTCAAAGATTTTTGGAATGTTACACTTCCTATTTAAATTTATGAACAATTCATTACATTTCTAAATATAATTCATAAAATATGAAATGCTATTTGACATTGATCATTTCAAGAAAGATGATCATAAAATTAACAAAGGAATCTCTAAGCATTATCTCTTTTTATACAAATTTGAAAAGCCTTATTATAGTTTGTGGCCAAGAATATATAAGACTTATCACTTATTCTCTATGTAGCTTAAACAAGAGTGCAAATTTCACAAATGTACTCAATAAATTGGGGCAATACGTGTATGAGGATTGTAACATAAGATCAATTGGGAGAATGCGTCGTCTGTTCCCAAATATTTGTCTTCACCCAAAATATTTCCTGCAGCTTGCATTATATAATTTTAATTAAACATGCATTCATTCAAATTTTAATAAATAATTAGTCATTTTGATGAATAATATTTGTGAAAATATGTGCTTTCTTAAACAAAGTAGTTATATTTAATGGAAAATTGCATTTCATAAAATTCTAAAAATAATAGCAAAAGTCTGAATTTTTGTGCCACTCAAGTGAGTGAGAGAATATTAACGTCACACTGAGTAGCAACACGAGGGCTTTTGGTGACGGTCCACGTAATTTTGAACCATGGCCAAGTGACGTGGGCGACACCTGAGCTGACACCCCCTCTCCTAACTACCACACCAACGGGAGGACGTTTGAGCTCTCGACAGATTTTACGTGCATAGCTACCCTACACAGCGGATCTTTGGTGGTACTAGGATCGAACCCATGACATGCTAGACATGATCCGATGCCTAGACCATTCGGCCGTTTGTGCGACTCAAAATAATGTACTTAACTTTTTTTTTAATATTTACATGAACAACATATAGTTTGGTCACAGGTTTACTTATTATAAAAGGTTTGCATATTATTTTTAGAATTATTGTGCCTTACTTATAATGTTACTTATACAGAAATTAATTAATGCCATAAATTTTATTGGGAAAAAATATTTCCCTATAAAAAATATTTCCCTATAAAAAATATTTCCCTACAAAAAAATGTTTCCCTAAAAATATTTCGCTAAAAATACAAGGATGAGGTAAGACTGAAACCACTGATAAATATAGAATACAATAATACGATGAGAGGTGTAGATAGAATGGTTCAGCATCTCTCAAGTTACACAGTAATTAAAAAGAGAGACAAAAAATATATATATTACAAAAAAAAATATTATTCCGTCTTTTAGATACATTATTGTGGAATGTTTTCATTTTATATCAGAAAACTGGGGGGAAATTATCTCATCTGAATTTCAGGCCTAATATTATAGATCACCTTATAAAAAGGCATGGTGCGGTAAATGAGAGAAAAGAACAACTAGGAATTTTGCCCAATACCTTACGATTGACTGAAATACATTTTTTAGAAGTGATTGCCCCCACTGATAAAAAAATTGAGATCTACAAGGCAATGTTTTGTGAGTTGTTCGAAAAGAAACGATTTCTGAAACGGGAGAGAAAAAAAAAAACCACAATTTTGTCCCGATTGCGATGTTGGACTATGCTTATTCTCTCTTTTAAAATTTACAACACAAAAATTGAATTTTAAGCGAAGAATTAAATGTAAGTACAATATTATCTTTTTAATTATAATATCCCTTTTCGTAAAGTGTTCTTTCCAGTTCGCTTATTTCCTCCAAAAAAAGTCAACTTTAAGGAAAAACCATGTTTCCTTAATGAAAATAAAAAAAAAAGCATAATTCTTAAAATTCAATAATTATAAAAAATCTGACTACTAATTTGAGTTTATTTAATTGATTTTATCTTAAAAATGCTTATAAAAAATATGCTTTACTTCATAATATGACAGGAAAAAGAAACTGTTAAGTGGTTAATCTATCTCGCATTGTAGAAAAAAAAGATCAAAATATATTTTTCTTAAATTCTTTCTCACCGTAGGGTCCAGTCTGTGATTATTAAGAAAAACCAGAGCAAAGTACTAGATAGTCCACAACTTACGACTCTCTAAAAGAATATTTTCACTTGCCACTAGATATTTTTTGATTTCCCGTTAATTTTCTGAAATCCTCAATTTACTTCTTAAGAGAAATTACCCACATGAAAAATTCAAACTTTTGGAAAGAAAATGAAATCTTTTTGGGAAAAACTAGCTTTCTCTAACTTTCCTCGCTTCCTTTCTATTGTATAGCTTTCCTCAGTTTCTTTCCATTTAATAGAAGATGCAGAAAATAATCTGAATAAATTCCACACACGCTGCGACGGAAACGCCGAGAAAATCATTCATCAGGTATGTATTCATCTCCGATTTCTTTCCAAATTTCAATTTCACAAAAGGCACTTTCAAAGAGATTAGTGCAAAGTAAGCGGAAAAGTAGCAAAACGAAGAACTCAAGTGCAATAGATACTCAGATTCAAAACGGTTTTTTTTTAAAAAAAAGAAACTCTACTATATTGACCTGAAAGTATTACTTTTGCATATTCAATGAAGGAAAAAAAACAGTTTAGAATTCTCACGTTTCAAACTACTTTAAAGGAACCAGGATATCATACACATTAAAAAATCGATTTTTCAATTTTTGTATTAAAAAATAGTGCATACATTTCTGAATCTAAAAACTTATAAAACTTATACGTTCGTTGATAAAATAACCTCATAAAATGAAAAAAGCAATTGATAAAAATGCAACAAATGACCACGCTCCTTTGACACAGGTACTTAAGTATTATCGCAACCTATCTGCGACAATATATGCAATGAAGCACATGGTTGCCAATTCAAAGCGTACGACACATTGGAAATCGCGGTTGCCAACTCTCCGAGTTGTTAATAAAGTTGGCGATTGTTGCCGTAATACGTTAGAACTTGGCACATTTTAAAAGAGAGTTTCTTTTGTGTTTAATGTACATAAGCCATTAATTTTTCTTTACTAGAAAATATCTCAATAATACTTTTCTCTCTTTAATGTCTAATTTTTTTTATAAAAATGTGGTTTTGGAAAAAAAGGCAAAAATTAAAAAATTTCTAAAACTTCAAAATTTTACGGTTTTTTCAGAGAAATTATACAATAATTCTATCAAAAAACTATTTGATCATGTTTTATTTATTGCTTTATATATTTTGATAAAATATTTTGTATATTAAAGAAATATTTATATAAAAAGGTTTCAAAGGGAAAATATGTTTGATAAAACTATTTTCACACACACACACACACACACACACATGTGTTCAGCTATAACAGAGGAAAACAAATTTTTAAATTTAAAATTACTTTTGTAATTCTAAAGAATGTTTAAAATATCATTAAGAGATACATAAAAATAGGCAGAAAAATATTAGTCAAGTTTGTAATATGTGAAAACTTTCCTAATTTTATTTTTTTCATGTTTTTTTCAAAGTATAATTTTTTTGCTTTTAGGTACACTTTAAAAAAACTATTGCACTACTTGGTTCCTAATTCTTTACACTTCTATACAGCATACCTGTGCATATGCTGAACCTACTTTTTTTCGTCTTAGTTCAAAGATTTTTTTTAAAAAATAGTTTTAGGTGTGAAGAAAGAAGAGAAAATAAAAATTTTCAAAATATACAAAGTTTTATAATATTTTTAAGAAGCTATCTTAATATTTTGCTAAAGAAATAGGTTCACAATATTTTGTGTATTGTTTTATATACGTGCAAAAAATATTTTGCATACTTAAAAGATAGTTTTTAAAAAAAATGGTACCTTAACACATAAGAATGTATTAAGAGATCTCAAACATTATGTCCATCTTAAATTAAACAGAAAAAAAAATTGAACTACACAAATATTTTTGTATTTCTACAGAATGATTGGAATATATTTATTAAGATCACGAAAAAAAACAAAGCTCTATTGGAAATTTTTAAAGATACAGTCCCATAAACAAGGAGTCTTAATTTTGGCATTTTACTCTTTCGAGCATGTCCAGCTATCCATAAATTAGATTAAGGAATTTAGAAGAAAAAAACCCTCAAAAGATAATTAATATGTATATGGTGTGTTTTTTCAAATGAGGTGACGAGCTAGTATTTTACAATTCCATACCTTGTGCTTTCTCTGGGAGCTGGCATCACGTTTTAGAGTAGCATTGTATAGATATATTTCAATTGCTGCTATGTAATTTTGATGATCAACATATCCTCCAGTGGACATTTAGAGTAACAGGATTTGACCCGACAATATTCGAAATACTTTTACTGAAAGAAGTTACTGATATTTTAAAAGCGTAACAAAGTCGTATTCCAAAATGCAATGATATTTTTATTATAAAAATTTTATGATTTAATAATTTACCAAGTTGCACAGAAATTGAACTGTTGACACATATTTTTGTTATTTTGATGTGTGAAAAATCAAATATATTTATACCATTACATACATGAGATTAAATATTTCTTTTTAAATCCATTGTTAAAATATCTCGTTGAATTTTCTGTGTTCAAAAAAAAGTTTTCCAGTCTAGACATCTCGAAATATGTTTGTTCACCTTACATCAAAAGCAAAATGTTCCTACAGATTAAAATCTCCACTTCTCTGTAAAAGTAAGAATATTATCAATAGTAAACAAAGCTTTCATGATTCGATTCCAAGTAAGTCAAATGTTTCGAAGAACTTGGCGTCATCATTTTGATTCCTATTTTCATGGAAGTTTCACAAATAACTCAGATATTTCTTTTCATAGATCAATCGATTATATTCCTTCAAATCACTTTTACAAGGTTTTTGTCCATTCTTAAGCACACACACACAAACACACACATATATATATATATATATATATACATACATACATATAGTATAATAAAATAAAGTAAATAATAGGAGAAAAGTTGTACTACCTACAAGGCCAAAAAAGAAAAAAAAAATGGATTCTAAAAAATATAACAATTGAAGATACCAAGAGAGTCTTTGGAATAAAATGGAGACCTATTATGATTTCTCAAGTTGTCGCTGAATTAGGCCAGCGAAATTAGCGTTTAGCAATGCTTTATGGTACCACCTACAACGTACTGCAGAAATCTTCGACATAATAGAAAAAACAGAGCCATGTGAAAAATTAGGCCGATATCTAACACACATGGATGAAACACCAGAAATTTTAAAAAAATGAAGGCATGATGAACAGAGAATAGTAAGGCTTATCTCATACAAATAAATATTAAGAAAAAAAGTAGGATAGGAACTTACATGAAAATATGCTAACCATAATGATATATGATGACCAAACATCTTAGTTAGAAAACGCGGGCTAAATGCCGTGTTGAAATTGAAGTGTTAATTCATTGAAAAAAATTAGTGTTGCCACCTAGATATTGCTTTATAATTAAAATAAGCACTCAAAATCTTAATGAAATTAATAAACTAAAATGAAAAAAAAAACAGCTAAAATGACATAGAAATATATTTATAATTGAATTTACTTGGATAGTTGCAATCCAAGTAATTATTTATAATTCTTAAAAATTACCTTGTTTTAATACATTACCAGTATTTAATTTCTTGTTTCTTTTTATTAAAATTCATATAATATTTCTAAATATAGATAGGTGTAGGTTATTGCACCAAAATGGCATTCTTATAATGTTAAAATCAAAAGATTCAATTTTATTATATATATATATATATATATATATATATATATAATTTGGTGCATTTAGTAGGTTATGAGTTCTGTATTGAACACCCAATTGTTGAGTTGTTTTGTTAGCTAATTATGACTAAGAGCTAACAAAGAAAAATATTCCTTCTAAAAGTTATGCACTATTATTTAGAATAATTAATAGACACGATACACGCATAGCAGAAGCAACAAGCAGACAAAGCACAAAGGGAGAGAGCACTCAGCTGGCGGGAAGGTCGTGCGACTCTTTTCTAACAGGAGTCGTGATTGGTTGCAAATGCGCGAGAGCAAATATAATACGATTAATATTATAACAGTCTCGTACCAAAGAATTAGAAAATAATTTAATGGAGTAGGTTAGAGTGCTAGAAGAAGTTGTTACATCCCCCCCTCCGTAAGACGTCAGGGCCTTTAACAAAAAATTTTCCTTCACTCCAACCTGACATAAAATCTCCAAAACAGAAATTAAATAATATGAAAAAAATATGTACACAGTTATATCTGTAAAATATGGGTACCCATAAATAACATTCAAAATGTATTAAAATTCAAAGTTTATTAAAGTTTAAAATGTATGGAAGTTCAAGATGTATCGAACTTCAAAAATGTTCACATTTTCTTGAGTGACTGAAGTACTAATGTTTACACCACAATAAACATTGCATCATAAAAATACACAATATCAAAATCAAAAACAATAAACACTTGAAATGGAATGAAAACAGAAAAAAAAAGATTCAAAAATATATCTGTAGTATAAAATATCATCAATGACAAACATCAAAGAAACATCTAGGTTTGTTTCAAAATAAAAATAGTAGACTTCTTTGTCTAAAGTAAACTTAATAATCTTAATATGTTAGAATATTAATGAAGGGGAATTAAATTGAAACTCCTACCTTCTGACTCCATCCAAGAGTACACACTTCTCCAAAACTGAAAAAGAATACTGAGATGAAAAAAGAAAAACTCTGAACTGGATTGCATGATGGACCCCATGTTTCCCACATTTTAGATCTGTAATAATTTCTAATTGAGATATTTCACAACAACATTTAAATAAAAGAAAAAAAATCTCAAGAGTAGAAAGAAGGGGACGGGTCCACCTAAGAGGGGTAAAAGGACAATGTGATTGGGGTTTGTGCAGGTGTGTGCTTTAGTGATTATTAATATTATTATTCATGACTTAATTTTATTTCTTCAAGAGGATAAAAAGTTCTTAATTTTGACACGTGAACAATTTCAGTAGGATTTTTAGATAAAGCATTAGGTTTGGTTATTTCATAATTTACATGCGACACTTTTTGTACTATTTCATAGGAGCCTGAAAAAACTGGATAGAATTTTCTACGATTAGAATAATTAAATTCCTCCTACATTACAATGTCACCAGGTTCAAAGGGAGAATCACAATGAAACGAGCATGATATTTAATTTTGTTTTTCTCATAATATTTTATAATGTTTTCTTTTGCTAATCTTCTGGCTTCTTCAACTGGAGGATTAACTTGATTTTGAGCTAATGGAGGTGCTGGGTAACTGCCAAATAACAAATATGCAGGAGGGAACTTTGTGACTGAAGGAGGTGTAAAATTATATTCATTAATTACTTGCTCTAAAAGTTTGGTCCATGGGATTTTGGTAGGAGAATAATTTACTTTACATCTTCATTTAGTTACAATAGACGAGTAACACGTTCACACTTTCCATTTGTCTGAGGGTGATGAGAAGTAATTTATAAATGTTTCACATTATAAGTTCTTAAAAAGTGTTTAAATATAGATGAGGTAAAATCACCATTTCTGTCAGTTAACTATTTAATAGGTATTTTTGAATTTGGAAAAGTTGTTTCAAGCAATTTGTATAGGTTTCTGTTGTTTCACTTTTAGAAGGAAAAGTTCAAAAATAGCGATTAGCATGATATATTTTAAGTGGAGAAATTTTTTAGTAGAATTATAATAATGAAATCCACCAACAGTATCAACAGCGATACAGTCAAAAGGTTGATATGGGGGAGGTACAGTCTGTAAAAGACCAAATTTTTTCTTTTTTTTTGCCTTTTCTTTTTGTTTAATTGGCATACATCACAATGACTAACAAATTTTGAAATATCTGAGGCCAGTAATATTGAGGAGTAATTGAATGTATCCTTTTTTTTTGTATCTGGGTGTCCAAATTGTTCATGAGTATTTTGCAAAATTTTTCTTCTCAATAAAAAAGGTACAAATTTTAAACAGATTTTTCTTTTTAAGGTCAAATTCATCATCAATTTTCTTATATTTATGATCATTTAGATTGTCTAAATTTTGATATGTTTTTATCTCATCTAATTCAAGTAGATGTAGAGAGTGTTGGATACATTGAGCAATAGGGGATGCCTTGATAACATGTCAGCTTCAACTTTATTAGTCCCCTTTTAAATATAATAATTCATAATCAAACATTCTTAATTTTAAAGAAATGATAACATACTCCTTTAAATTTTTCACATTTTTAAGCCAAACAAGAACCGCATGATCAATGTGGATTATGAATTTTTTACCATGTAAATAATAATAAAACTTCAAGAGCATCTACTATGGCAAAACATTCCAAGTCTGTGATACAATAATTTTTTTCATAATCAAGAAAAGTTCTAGAATGATATATTGCGTGAAGAGTACCAGAATTATCTGGCTGTTTTAAAACTGCACCAATTGCACTTTGAGAAGCATCACAGAAAACCACGAAGAGGTAGCTTAGGATCATATAATTGTAATACAGGTTTAGTTACTAATTTATTTTTTAACAATTCAAAGGCTGTTTGGCATTCAGGAGTCTAAATTCATTGTTTATCTTTCCTTAAGAGTTGATTTAAAGGTTCTCTATTTTTAGCATATGAATCAATGAATTTGTTATAAACATTTACAGAACCAAGAAAACTTTGAAGTTGCTTAACATTTTTAGGGGGTTGTAATTTTTTAATAGTTTCAATAATTTGATTATCTGGTGTAATGCAACCTTCTTTAATTTCCATAGCCTAAAAAGTTTGTTTCATTTTTTGCAAAAACACATTCTGAATATTTTAATTTAATGGTTTCATCCTCACAAATTTTGAATACTTTTCTTTAATGAGCAAAGTGCTCATCTAAAGAACTTGAAAAAATAACTATATCATCAAAGCCTTTATGTTTAGTTCAAATTTTACGAAAGTGTGAATAGAAATTGCTGGGGCATTTCGAAAACCAAACGGGAGAACTTGAAATTCATATAAACCTTCAGTTGTGATAAAAGCTAATTTTCTTGATTTTTATCGTGCAGAGGAATGGGCCAATAACCACTTACAAGGTCAAGAGTAGAAAAATTTTAGCATTGTTTAATTTATCTAGCAAGGAGTCTATTCGACTTAAGGGTTCTGTATTTGTTTTACAAATTGCATTCAGTTTTCGATAGTCAATGCATAGTTTTGTTTTTTGTTTTCCATCTCTTTTATAAGTCATAGTAACAGGGGAAGAATAACAATTATTTGATTCTTTAATTAAACTTGCATCTAGTAAATTTTGTATTTGTTTATTAATCTCAGCTTTTGAAGTAGCTGAGGTTCTGTATGATCTCTGGGAAATTGGGAGGTCTGATGTCAAATTAATTCTAGGGGTTCCATTCTTATTTTACCTACATCATATTTATCCTTATAAAATACATGGGAGTATTCTGAAAGAAGTTGCACCAGGTTAGGAGATAGTTCTTTAACAATCAGAGGTGACCAAATTTCCGCTGAGGTATTTACTAACTCTTCCTATATATATAGGTTTGTTTACATTTTCCTGTATGTGTAAAGACATTTGTTTTTTTGTTTTGCTTGAATTATTTACAATAATTTGTCCATTTTGTAACAGTTGGTTATATTTACAATCAATCATAAATTTGTATTCGCTACACTCTAGTAGCCCTAGTATAATATAAGGTAGATTACTATTAATAACATACATATTTACATTTCATTCAATTTCAGCACCAGATTTCCAGATGACAATATCATCGGCAAACAAGCCAACCTCACACCCCTTCTGGAGATAACTTCTTCAATGCCACACATGAACAGGGTAAATAGAGTGGGACTCAGAAACATATCCCTGAGGTAGTCCCTGACTAAAACTGAATCCTTTGGACATGGAATTATTAAATTTTACCCTCACTGTCCAAGGTAAGACCCTACCATCGATTCCAAAAGAATCAAAGAGTTTAGTAATAAGATTTTGTCTCCAGACTGTGTCGAACGCTTTAGAAAGATCTAAAAAAGCCGCAACTGTGTGTGGTGAGTAGGTTTCAAATTGTGAGCTTTACGGATCTATTGACTAAAATTGCAACACCTGATCAATAGTGCTATGACCTGGTTTCCAACCATACCGCTCCATTGGAGGAAGGTCACTGGATTTTAAATAAAATGAAAGTCTTTTTAAAAACATTTTTTCCCATTATTTTACAAGATATGGAGGTAAGAGATATGGGCCTATAACCTTTAGGAAAGCTAGCGTCTTTCTGTGGTTTTCGAATAGGAACGACAGTTGCACGTTTCCAGTTACCAGGCAAGCATCTATATTTCTATATTAAATATTATAATACAGTTTATTCTAATGGATTAAATGTATTATACCATGGAAAAAGTATCCTCAATGCTATTAAACAAAATTCTCAAGCTTTTTTTTACAATCATAAGATTAAAAAGACCAATAAAAGAAAAACTAGAGGTAATATGATTAAAAGGTTAAGTAGAGACAAAAATGTACTGTCAAATAGTATTAGTGTTACATGTAAAAGTTTCGAGAACTATTTTAACACAAAAAACAGCTAATATTATATGTCTAGAATGAGTAAGACAGAATTAGGTATTACGGAATTTTTACTATGTTCACATAAAATTAAAGATTGCCTTGCCTTACATATCATAATAGGCATTCGCAAATTTTTGAAACATAAACATAATAATTGAAACATAAAAGTCAAATAAATAAAAAAAAATATTAAACAGTATATTGTACATTATTATATATGAATAAATCGTATGATAATATTAATTTTTCTAGCATAATTAAAAACATACGTCAACTTTCCTAATTCAAAATATCACTATTAAAAAGGCTTATAGATATAATAAAAAAAACAGGTAGATCAATTTTTAACTATAATGTGCCTATAAAGCAGGAATCTTAAAATGTAATTGTAATGAATTAAAATAATTCATACATAAACTTCACCAGCATATCATTAGTGGTTGACCTTAATATTGCAAAAGTCAATAATCTAAAAAAATATAATGAATAAAGGTATTAGTTTTAGACTTATGATTTCCAATAATAATAAAATTATTAAAAATCAATCATATAGTGATATTGCTGTTAAATATAGTATTAATTTAGATACATTTACATAATTTAAATGTAATATTACACAACAGATTAAAAATATAGCTTTAGAACAGGTAATAATATTTTAGTGATATTAAAAATCAGATTAAAAATAAAAATTGCAAAATAAATTTATTACAGTTTATATTGGTAAAGTACCAGGAAATTTTGCTTTCATATGTAAATAATATAATAGTTTAAAGATCAACAAACATTTTGAAAATAATACAGCTTTGGTAAAGTCATTAATTTTTGACAGAGAAATAAATAATCGAATTTTGGCTTTTCATAAACAATTAAAAATACAAATTAATAATAATTTTAATTCTTTACATGTATTTCTTACTCCTAAATTTCAAAAACACCCAGTCAAGTTTAGAACAGTTACTAATGGTTTTAATAAATTTATCAGTAAATCAGGTAAAATTCTCCATGGAATATTACAAGATTCAATAAATAATCTTAAATCCACAACCATACTTAAAAATAGTAAAAAATTCATTGAACAAATTAAAGATAAAAAGATTTCTTCAGTATATAGTTTACATTTTGAAGATCTTTTTAACTCTATTAATATTGATGATATAATTAAAATATTTGTAAAATTAAATAAAAATAATTAATTTAAAAATGCCAATTATAATAGATGTGGTTGTCTATACTTAGGTTTGTTCTATATAAAATAGAACTATGTATATAATAATGGCAAATATAATCAACAGATAAAAGTGTTGCCACAAGGTGGTCCAGCTAGCAACTCTTGCCAATTTATATTTACATTATTTTGAAAATAGTTTCATTGACAACTCAGAGTATTACATTTTTCGCTATATAGATGACATAATCATTTTTGGAAAGCAAGACAACTTTAAACCTAACACTAATTTTTATCCACAATATCTTAATTTAATACAGACAAATAGTAACAACTATGAAGCAAATTTTCTTGATATAGAAATTAAATTAAAATATAATGAAATAAGTTACTAATATTTATGACAAACGAGAAGACTTTTAATTCAATATTATAAATGTAAAATATTGGGAGAGTAATGTACATGTTTCTATATTCAGAAATATTGTTATTAATTACATACAACACAGAAATTTTTAGTTTCAAATAAATCAGAAAAAATAAAAAAAACTATAAACATTTTACTAAATACTGCTTAATTCAAAAATACCCAATTAATTTTATCAATAGATATTTGAATAAAGAAATTATAAAGAGTTAAGATTAAATTTCCACAGTTTATTTATAGGTTATTATTAAAAATTTATTATCTTTCCTAGATAGTTATAATTACCTGCAAATTCAAATTTTAGATAAAATTACATTTTCTCTTAGTTTTTTAAAATTTAATTAAATTTATTTTTAAATTATATATAATGTTATTGTCCCTAAGATAATGGTAGCATCTTTACAATTCTTAATTTATTTTTTCTATTCTTTTTTCATACTTTTGCTAAGTGCTACTTTTCAGCCATTCCTTTGCTTTGATTTTGCATTTGGGTTCAGAACCTGTTAATAACTTGTTTACTGTACTCACAATTAGCCCGTGCTCTGCATTTTTGAATGCAATTTTTAGGTAAGTTACATTTTCCTCAAATGGATTTAGATTTTCTATTCATAATTTTCAATAGCTTTTTGGTCAGTATTTTTAACTGAAAGGGGGGGGGGAGGTTGGCTGGCCACAAAACATGTTCAACTCCCATTTTACATAAATTATTTTATATATAAGCTGTCCTGAGTCAGAAATGTTTATAATACTGTAGCATCTATTTTTTCATATTTTTTTATATTTTACTCGATTGCTTTTATTTCTCATATATCCTTTTAAAATCTAATATCTGGTTATCTTGCAACTTCCATTTTTTCAGTTTTGATTAATGTTTATTCATCTCTCTCTTGTAGGAAAATTTTGATAATATATATATATATATATATGTGTGTATAATAAGTTAGCATTTAGTTTTAGTTTTCTGGTATTCCTGTACTTTCGTTTTCATAACATCTTTTTTAGACCTCTTTTAGTTCAAAACTCTTAAAGACAGTATTATTGGGTTTCGACACCAAAAAAAAAAAAACTTTCTATAATTTTAATTGCTACGTATCTTATTTTTTCGTGGAGTAATGACAGTGAATTATATTGAGCCAACTTAAATCCGAAGGGTTAAAATAAAAATATTCCTTTTTATGCAATGTATATAGTGATGAAAAAGTAGTGGTTCCGTCTACCGAAGTTTGTACCCTGATGTTTTTTTTCCTTCTCTGTTAATCTCGTGATACATACGATGTGTTTCAATAAAATAAAAAAATGACTACGAATGTAATGATTTTATTAATTCAAAAAAAATTGTGTTTTGTATACATACATATACATATATATATTAAAATTTAAAATTTTTATTAAAACCCAATGTTTTTATTTTACGCATGTTGAAGAGCTTAAAAAGTTTGATTAATATTATAAATTTTTGCAACGATTTGATATTGATTTTAAATTCTTTGACATACATTCAAAATCATATAGAGACAATTATTATAAAACCACTGATAATTAAAAATTGTTACTTTTTTTCGTGAATCTGGGGAAAAAAGAATTTAAATATTCTTAACAATAAGGTTTTCTCTTAAGTAAAACATTCTGCAAATTCCACTACTTAAAATATGCCGAAGGAACTGTATTATAAATTTCTTAGAAACAATTTGTTAATGTAATTGTTTTTCTTATTATGTTTGAAATATACGTGCACTCCATGATGTAATAAAACATAGAAATTTGAATTTCTCAAAATGTAATGGAATTCACACATTGATATGCATGAAGGCCATTAGTTGCTACTGCTAGCTACTGAAATAATATAAGGGGGTTTTAGGAACAGAATATAGAAATAGGATACAAATAAGAGTGTGAATTATGAGCTGGAATAAGATGTTAATCTAATAGTTCCTGTTTTACTTTTATTTATGTGAATCGTCCCTATCAAATGTTTGTATATGGCAGACATTTCTCACGATTCATCCTCTTTAAAACCGCTATACACCGATCTTGTTGTGTAAGTAAACTTTCATGTTTGGAATATATGATCCAATTTCCCTTTGGATTCTTTTGGAATGTTATGTGCTGCAGTGGTGCATTTCAGTAAATAAAATTCATGGGAAGCAAAATTGTATAATTAATTACCAGTTGCGTTATTGCCATGTCTGTGTAATATTCTCTTAAGATTGTTATATATAAATGTGTCTGAAAATATTTTAAAAACAAGCAAAATTTCAGTAATATGAACGAAACAAAATGAAAACATGCTGAAATGTAGAAAATGACAGTTTTATATGTATAATTTTATCTTGGATTAGCTTGCTTGAATTTATATTATGAAGACATTTAATTATTGATATCGGTATAATTGTGAAAGAAAGAAGCCCTTTTCAAAAAAGCTTTTTTGTTTATTTTGCGAGCACAAATGGAACTAACAGTTTATGTCATTTTTGACGGGATATAATTCAACAGTTACAATTAAAAAAACACAGGACGAATCTAATCGAGTAACTATAATTCCATATTTAATTACATGTGTTGCTTTAATAAATTTCATTTTCAATATGTACATGTATAAACCAAATCACATTTTTATCCTAATTAATAACTCATATTCTCTACTGAATTGCTGTATTCAGAAGATGAATTATTTTTACTTTTTCCACATAAAAAAGATTATTACTTTATATGTTCCTCATAATTCATGGGAAATATATCTACTTAATATATAAACAGCATATCAGCGCTAATATATAAAGTAACGTATGGAAAATTAATGTATGTAAATATATATACACACATACATATATATATATATATGTGTGTGTGTGTGTGTATTTACATACATTAATTTTCCATAAAATCCAGAATGTAAAAGATTATTCACAAGCACTCGCTCATTCAACAGCCGAAGCAACCACTAATCACTGGTTAACTCTTCAACGGTCACAATACTACTAATTGCTAGTCAAAACAATATTAACTCAGTTGCGGCGAGCGTCTGCCTATTTATAGGCCTCGCGAGTACTTCGAGAAAGATCCGCTTGCGTCAATAATCGTGAAACTACTGGATTTCTCCACTAATATCTAGAAAAACTCATAGGGTTCTAAACTTGCCATAAATGATGTTAACTTGGCTCTACTACCAAGATTTCGCAACGTTTTTATTGAATCATTATAATGTAAGGAATGGCGTTATTTGCAAATATACTTTTTAGCTTAAAATAAACACAGCATAGAGTAATATAAAAGTATTACACATTCAAATATAAATTATTTACTCTATATTACTCAATATTCGTAACAATATTATGCATGTTTGTGTATTTGTTTGTTGTATCATCTTAAACATTTAAAACTTCAAAGTGCATCAAACATTAACAAGGATCGTCTGGAAAGAATAAAATATGAGCTTGTGTTAATAGCATTAACAAAATAAACATGCCTCTTGCAACCTTGCGCATAAGAAAAGCAAATGTCAGCTACATTTTCCTGTAGGAAAAAAAACGCACTAATACCACATGATAAATGAATTAGAACGAAGAAAATAAGAAAGCTAATTGTCATCGTAATCGAATCTGTCCCCGGGATGCCGACGCGACAATGGCAAATAATGAGTCAAATCTTCACATTTACCTACAAGTTGAGTTCAAATTAAATGAAGGAAGTTGTCCGAAATTCAAGCCACCAACCTCCATAAAAATAAAATTTACTTTGACAATGTCTGAGTGGTGTAAATTGGGATGATTAAATAAAGACGTTCTTCAGTCACTTGTTTTGTTTAGTGTTTTCAAAATTGGAGAATTCAATTCAATAGTAAAGTTAAGGTAATAGTTAAGATATTTAATTACGGTTGTCGAACAAAGTAAATGATCTGATGAAGAAGCATAAAATGTCATTACTTTGTTTTAGCATGAAATAGTGGTTCATGAATAAATATTTGAACTAGAAATGACTTTCATAAATTCAATGGGAATTAGAAAGACAAATCCATATAAGAAAGCGAAATATACTCTAGTATAGATATCATACCTCACTTTTTTGCTTTAAAGGTTTTGACGTACGATATTTTTTTAGTTATATTTTGAGTAGTTTGGATTTGAATATGTGGTTGGCATTCTCTGAAATATAAAAGGAATTCTTGTACAGAATTGTAAAATGTAAGATTTATATTTAATGAGCTCCATAAAACCCAGTGCATGTGTTTAAAATCGATAATATAGAAGATACAATTGGTAAGATATATATTTTTCATTACAGTAAAATAACGTCTTAGAAAATAACAAAGTAAATGCATATTAATGCGAAATGTTAAATAACTATTCAAAAGCTTTTAGCTTTTAACAAACCGAAGTGATTTTTCAAACCACTCGATATTTTCCCTCCATTTCCATTTGTTAATGTGCACTAAAAATTACTTTTAATACTTACTGTCTTCTAACTCGTTTAATCAAAGTATCTTACTAAATAAATTTATCTGCACTAACGATTATTTTCTTTTAAGTGTTTTTTGTTGTCGTTAGTCTAGAAATAAGGCGAAGCTGTTGTTTTAGATGATATTGGATGCCTTTTTTTCCAAAAGTTATTTAAAAAGTGACTGTCTGTGTTCGTAAGACATTATGTACCTTCTTGAAAAAGGACTGCAGATAAAAATATTCTATCGAGTAATGAAAATAATATTGGAATGGAAATTTATTCGAAAACGAAATTCAACACCGCAGCAATATGTATTGCATAAAATGAATGTTTTTATTGGATAGAAGTGAAGAGTCGTCGATGTGCTGCAAAGAACAACAACATGTCCACATACCTTTGAAATCAAAACTTGTTATTCAATGGATGGATTTAAATTCAGTGCAATTACCAGATTAATACCCAAAACAGAATAACTGTTTCAAAACTAATAAAAATTCTCTTTACAGTAAATGCGTAACAATTAATTAATTTTCTCTAAAATTTTAGTAGGATAAAAAGTGTACAATTATTAATGAATTGAAGAGATATAATTACATAAACAAGTGTGCATGTAGTACTGATTCAGAGACAAAATAAAACAGTTATTTTAATAAAAATGCACAAATATTGTAAGCAAAAGTATGATAAAATTCAGGAAAGTGAAACTTCTTCTTTCATTGAGACATCTGCAATACTTGGAATAACGCATCATTGAGCTCTGATTGTTCGATTTTAAGACAATGCATTTACATCTACATTATAAAGCTGACACTTTTACAGATTAAGGAGTTAGAAAGTCCTTGTGATTTCCAATTTCCAATCCGTTTAACCAACTATCATCCCATACCGTCAATCTGAAGTCCAAATATCTCGTTTTGCTGTTAACAACATAAACAAATCGTGATTATTCGAAAAAATTACAAACAGAATGAACAAGTGATGAGTT
>BMAO01005508.1:0-81784 GCA_019973975.1 Trichonephila clavata | reverse complement strand
ATATAGTCCCAGGTAACGCACAACCGAGACCCATTGAATGTTGTTATCAAAGAGTGTGAGTTCAGTCTGTGGGTCGATAACGCCCCACTTTCTGAATACGATAGCCTGTGATTTATCTACATTTATTGCTATCCTCCAGTCTGTGAGCCAATTCTCGAGTATCTCGAGGTAGTGTTGCATATTTTTAATTGTGTAGCTGAGTTTTACGCCCTGGGTCAATGCCGCAGAGTCGTCTGCGAATAAGCATGTACTGACGGTGGGTGATCGGGAAAATCATGTGTGTATAAGTTGTACAAATATGGACTTAGTACAGAACCCTGAGGGACGCCTGAAAGGCAATTCCCTATGTCTGAAAAAGTGCTATTTACACGAACTCTGAAGGTTCGATTGTGTAAATAGTTATGTATCATTTTAATTAAAAAGTCAGGGAACTGAAGTTTAATTAATTTGTATGTGAGGCCATCATGCCACATCTTGTCGAATGCTCTCTTGACATCCAAGAAAACACCGACAGTGTAGAATTTACTTAGGAAACCCTCATTTATAATATTTGTAACTCTAATGAGTTGATGTAGAGTGGAGTGGCCCTCCGGAAACCGCATTGTTCCGGGGGAATGCAATCTATGGCTTTGCAGTGATTTTTAATTCTATTTAAGATTACTCTTTCGAAAACCTTAGCAGTGCAATTTAATAAAGAAATTGGTCTGAAGCCTTGTGGGAATTTGTGATCTTGCCCTAACTTGGGCAGCATGACTACATTTGCTATTTTCCACTGTGTAGGAAAGTGACACTTAATGAGGCATTTGTTGTAGATTTTAGTTAAGTGTGTGATGGCTTTAATAGGAAGGTATTTTAATGCTATATTAGGGATTAAATCAGGGCCTGCTGACTTCCTATTAGCAAGTGTTTTAATAATGCCTCGGACTTCGGTGGGGGAAGTGAGGTGTGGTGTGGCAGTTGGGAAGTTGTCGAAATAGTGATTCACTAAATTTTCGACTTCTTCAATCTTGTCGTCACTGTAGGGTTCAATATTTTCCTGAAAAGTGACTTCCAAGGTGTCTTTAAAAGCCTCCGCTTTTTCGAAATCAGAATAAGCTAACCCACTCGGACCATGGAGAGGTGGATAGGGTGAATTTTTTGGTAATTCGCTTGTGCAAATTGTAAAGAGAATTATCTTCGGTATTTAAAGTTAATAGAAAATTTTTCCAGGTCCTGTTTTTATGTTCATTGATTTCTATCTTAATCTGTCTGTTGAGAGCATTTACTTCCCTTTTATAGGGAGGGTATCTCGTGTTGTTCCAGAGTTTTCTAAATCTATTTTTAGCTTTAATTAGCTCTCGAATGTTAATAGGAAGGCGGAGGTGTGTAGTTTTAATTAGTCTAGTGGAAGTGGAAGAGTGAATAGCATCTGAGACCATACTGCTGAAATTTTGAACGGCTTGGTCCAAATCATCTATCGCAGGATTGCCTGACATATTATGGTGAAGAATTTCTTGATATTTAATCCAGTTAGTAGATTTAAGTGTTTGAAGTATTGGTGGTAAATGACAATTAGTTACGAAATCGAAAATAACTGGATTGTGGTCACTGCTAAGTTCATTAATAGTAAACACATTAGAGTGTGAGAGATTAACTGCAAAGCCTATGTCTAATACAGTGTTTGGAGCATTATGATTGAAGTGTGTTGGAGTGTCGGGTGCAATAATATCAATAGACGAGCCGACGGCCCAAGAGCTAAGGATATTACCATTGAATTGCATCTACCAGGTTCCAACTCGAGTGTTTAGCGTTAAAATCGCCGAAGAGAAAGGCTTTGTTGTTATGATTGAGGATAGCATTAAGTTCAGTAACATTAATGGAGCCGTGTGGAGTTTTGTAGATACACGCCATAGTAATAGTCGTGTTGTTTCCTAATTTGATGAAAACCGTTGTATTTTCAAAAGTTTGAGTGGATTCTAAAATGGCGTGGTGCTTGAGAGAATTTTTAACTAAGATGGCGGTTCCCCCCCCTCTGTGTGTTGTGCGGTCACTTCTATGACAAGTGTAGTTTGGAATGCAGAACCGGTCCGGAGGACGAAGGTGTGTTTCTTGTATTCCGATTACGTCGGGATTATGAAAAATTATACTTTCTTTTAGTTCGTCAATATGTTTATTGACTCCATTTGCATTCCAACTGAAAACCCTGAGAGTGTTAAAATTTAACGCGCTGAATGTTAATTATTGTTTTGTTGAGTTTGTAGGGCTGCTAAAAAATATTTTAATGCAAATTTCCCCCCACTTTTTAAAGAGGGAAACGAAATAAAATTTTAGCGAATTGCGTGCGCGTGATATTGAAAATTCTATAGTAGTATTAATTGAGAGTTTCATAAAAAGTTTTGATTACTTTAGTAGTTTTGATTAGTTTGAATAGTTTTGAAAGTATTTATTACTTTGAATTTTTGGAATAAGTACAAAGACTACATGGCGGAAGATACTTAGCGACGAAAACCAATTAAATATGCCTTTCATTGAACACATCTACAACGAAACGCAATAAAGGTTTTCGGAATGGTTAGGAGAAAGCTACATGATTTTGGAATGATTAGCGCTAGACGTGTCGACGGAAATGACTTCGATATTGAAATTACTTGAGAATTAAACTACAAATTCATAGTATTGCAACATCAAGTAACAGAATTTATCCCTCAATTAACTCCAGAACAAAGTCACGTTTTCCAACAAGTGTTACGCAAAATAGAATCCAGCAGTGGTGCACTCTTTTTTTCTCGACGCCCCTGGAGGAACCGGAAAAAGTTTTTGGCTAAACTTATTATTAATGACAATCAGAAAAACCCCAGAAGATAGCAGTTGCTATGACTTCTTCTGGTATAGCCGCGATTTTACTGACCAACGGTCGTACTGCACATTCTGTTTTAAAATTATCGCTTAATCTTGCATTTGAAGATTCCCTCATCTGAAATTTCAGAAAAAATAGTTCTCAAGGCAGGATGCTTCCACAATGTAATCTTTTAGTGTGGAATGAAAGTACGATGCCTCACAAGAAAGCTATAGAAGCGTTAAATCGGACTCTTCAGATTTACGTGATAGTACAGATATTTTAGGAGGAATGGTAGCTTTATTATATAGTGGCTGGTGAATTCAAGCTTATGGGGAAAATTTGAAAAATTCAGTCTGAAAACGAATATGAGAGTGCATCTTCATAATGACGTAGATTCGGAACATTATGCTCAGACGCAATTAAAAATCGGTTATGGTTTTCAGCTGGAGGTTTTATTTTTCTTTCAGAGAATTTGTAATGTGGAAGAAAAATAATGTAAATCTCATTGCTCAAATTTACCCGGGCTTGCAACAAAATTTAATTTGGGATCAGTGGTTGCGCGCAAGATCAATATTGGCGCATAACAATGACAATGTCCATAAAATCAACATTGAATATTTAAACGACGTGCGGGGAGAGGGAGAATTGAAGAAATATTTATCAATGAATACAATCATGGATAAAGAACAAAGTACTTCATATCCCACAGAGTTCTTAAATTCACTTGAACTTTCGGGTGTACCCTCACACAACTTTCAATTAAAACTAAATGTACCAGTTATGCAAAATCTCGGATGTTCCTCGACTATGTAAAGGAACGAGGCCTTGGATCACAATTCTGATGCAGAATATACTTGGTGCCAATATTTGAACATATGTCATGAAAAGGGATAATATTATCATACCTCGAATTCCAAGTATTCCCACTGACCTACCATTTCAAACCAAAAAAGTTCAATTTTCAGTTTTACTGTTGCTATTAACAAATTTAACATTTCAGGTAGCAAGGGTGCATTTTGAAAAGCAATGTTTTTTTCCATGGCCAACTATATGTAGCCTAATAGGTGTGTCCAATGCCTAAATCTTCACATATTTGCAACTGACGGAAGAACATGTAATATCAGTAATGTGTACAGTAGCATCTTAGAATAATATTCTGTTTTGAGTTCTTTTACAGAGGAATTATATATTAAACGTAGATACTTTTGATTTTTAAAAATATTAATAGTTTAAGTTATTGAATATTTGTTGTTAATTATTATAATAAAAATTACGTTTTCAGTTTTTTTAACTAAGCTCAATTTTATAATTTTTCAATTTTATTGGTTCCAGTCAAGCAATAAAAAAATTACCATATTATATTATTTACTTTCTAATGATAATGATTTTGACTTTGACAGTTATTTAACGACATCAACGTGAGCGGAGCCGTGGGTAAAAGCTAGTTAGATATAATTTTGAAGACTTCAAAGCTATAAAATAATTTCCGTGTGCCAGATCGGGAAAACTGACCACTGTGCGCCGTGTTATAAGAGGTGCGCGCGTTAAAACTACCATGAGGCTTTAAGTCCTCATGTTGGCGGGATGTGGAAGTTCAGAGAATAGGGTGTCCATCTCAGGGGTCATCTTCATCACTTCATGTTAATGTACCATCATTTACTTTGGACAAAGAAGGACTTTAAAAAAAATGTTAAACATTTATTGCGGAAATAAATAAAAAATATTATTGTTGAAAAAATAACTATTTAATAACTAAAGAATTATAAGGAAAAATATGTAGCTTACTCGATACAGCTTTTCTTCATCGATAGAATCCGGATCCACATCAGGAGGCAATTGATCAAGAGGAACCGCAGGAACTTTTCCTTTATATATATGGTTATTGAGACCAATTATGTTTACGCTTCGGTCAGTTGTCGGAGGTATCCACAATTTTAAAAAACTCAACCCCCTGTGTTGATGTTGGTATCTGGTCAAACGATCCCTCTCTAGATTTAGAAATTTTCTTCTTTTGGCATCAGTCGCCATGTTATTTAAGATCTATCGGTAAGAAACATACACAATTAGAAGAAATCATTGTTTGCAATGGAATTACTGTAATGAACAATGAAAATCAAGTATTCCAGTTGTAAAAAAAGGACATAATTTTTTGATTAATGAGGAAGGAAAACTTCCTCCAATTACAATTACATGTGCACAGTTTTAAAGAATAAGAAATCAAACTTTTACACTATTTTCGGATACAAATCTATCCCAGTATTTATATAAATTATAGTAATTATAGCCAGTCTAGTAAAACAAACGCATATACTTGTTTATTTTAGATCATATTCTTAAAATTAAATAAATGCACTGTTTTAAGCAGAATTTTAAGTTTAAGACGCCTTTTGCTTAGCAATATTGGAGATAAAAGATAATATACATTATGTAGGAACAAACAACGCACACATATGTACATACGTAGTTTAAAAAATATATTTTAAGTATTTTTTAAGTACGAATGATACAAACAAAAATTTGTAGAAAAAAATATATAGGGCCATACTTTCCTCAACGCTAATAAAATCGAAATATGTTAATTCCCTAGAAGTTTTCTATTTTGGAAAAGTAAAACACTAATATTAATCATAGGCTATTCAAAGCTGTAATTAAACCGACAATAACAAATCGAGTGCAGTTATTAAAATCTTCCGTAATTATAAGTATTTTACTTTGAATCTTTCCCCATTTTCGACTCCAATTATTGAATGGATAGTAGAGGGTAATAGTTAAATAAATACAACTTGTTTACGCATACGATGTAAAACTATGTTAATTCAATGGTTTATCTTTGTATGCTCTTACACGACTCTAAGAATCCCTTTTATTTTGCTAAAACTAAAATAAAATGATTTAGCTTTAATAACTTAGAAAAATATTTTTGGAAAATAGCCTTGGAATTTCCCAATAATCACTCTGTGGTTTATTTTCTTTCCCAGTTTAAAGCAAGACTAACATTAATGTGGATCCTATTTTAGTACAGCACATCTGTATTAAAAGTCAACAAGGCCAATTAATATCGTCGTATTGGACAGAAGTCCAAAGAAGAAAAAGGATTTTTGTCGCCTTTTGGCACTATTTTTTTTCCCGTCAAGATTTTACCGAACCTTTAATGTTGATTGTACATGCGAACATATATGTCATTAAAAAATTTAGGTAGGATTTTAATTGACAAATATCGAACCATATATTCAAAAACCTTAACTCTTCGCGAGTTATCGGTTGGATCTGCCCACACCTTTATTTATTGCCAACTGGGCGAATTATTGTCCCCATATTGGATAAACGACCAATATAGCAAAACTGGCTGCTGGCGCGATTTCCCTCAGTTTGCTTTCCTTCTTTGTCAAAAGTTTGGGCCAAAATAAGATTTCAGAATAAGTTTAACATAATTAATAAATAAATTAATTATAAACCTTTCAAATTGCTCTAATTTTAGGTACTTACGTATTGTCGCAACCTCTTGGCGACATTATATGAAAAGAAGCACATGTATGAATATTCAGGGCGTAAGACACATGCGAAATCGGGTTGCCAACTTGGTGAATTATTATGAACGTTGGCATTGTTGTGATAATACGTAAGTACCTAACTTTATAACATCAACAGATAATAAATTCAAACATATTGATAATTTCTTTACAAATATAAGTTGTTTCCTATAAATTAAGTTGTATTTAAAGACCGATATTCTTAGCATGATTGTCAATAATTTAACATATATGAATTTCATCTATGTTCAGTTTACTTGACATTTTGAATGAAAAAAATATTACAGGTTATATATTAATACTTTTAAATCTATAAACATTAAAATAAAACTGTTAAATGTATTTGCAGATTATAATGTAAAGTGTTTTACTCAAATTATATTTTTGTTATAATAAACATCTCAAATAACTACTTAAATTAATGCAATTATAAAAGAAAATTATGTTGAGAACTATTTTAATAAGTCTTTCCCTAAACTAAATAGTCTTAAAATAATGAGAGAAAACTTTGTTTCCATATTCACTTTTAATTTTTTTATGTAATAACCTGTAGTAAATTAAATGCGTAAATCTAAATAAAAATTGAAGCTTCAAATAAAACAAAGATGTTGATTTTTGAATTTGGTGCTGAGTTGTTTGCTTACAAACATATATTAAATTACATAAATAACTTGCCCACGGATATGACAAATGCATGAATCTTCACAGGGTTTAGATCTAAAATAGTAACTATGCTTGTACAAAACGTTTGGTAATAATTTTTTTTTTTTACTCTTTGTCCTTTGAAGATTTAAAAAAAGTCTTTCGTACATTTATAAAAGGTAATATAAGCCAGTTAAATTACCACGGTAGTGTAATTAGTCTTAGAGACTAGGATTGTAGGACTAAACATAATCTTAAGACAAGCCATTATTTTCCTATACTTGCCAAAATTAGGTATAGGGAAAAGAAAAGGAAGAGAAAACAGTGTATACATATGGATTATATACACTAGATATAGTGTATAATAATACAATAGTGTAATATATATGCATGTTTGGTTATATGACCTCGCTTCACTCCAACACCGCTCAACCGATCAGTATGAAAATTGGCATGAATATGCATTTTTTTGTGGAGAAGGTTTTTGTGCTATCCTCTTTGTTGCAGCTTCCCACCAGGTGGAGCTACAGCATATCAAATTCTGCACCGTTCAATCGTTTGCCAAGTTGCCAAAAATGATGCCAAATTGGCTCTATCGCCAATATTTCCCTATGCTTCCATTGAATCGTCATTATAATGTAAAGAATGGCGTTGTGCTTGCGAATAACACAATTTTAAGATAAAATAAATTCAACAGAAAGTAATATTAACGTATTACACATCCAGATATAAATTATTTACACTATTTTAAACATTCCTTGCCCAAAATTTGTAGCAATATGTTACTTTTGTTGAGCAGAGATCAGCTTAGGAAGGTGCTTTCAAAATCGACCCACAAGAGAGTTACGGGCGTTATGAATTTTAAAAAATCCTTTTTATCGTCTATTAGATCTGCAGACTTAAAATGTAACAAATATGTTTTTTTTTGTTTAATTTTTAATTCACGTAAAATTAACTCATTAGAAACTTCTTTATCCGTCAATCTGTATTTTTTTTTTCAATTCACCCGTGCGAAGAGCGGGTATACTAGCTAGTATAAAAATATCAGGTTACTGAGAGAGATGATATTACCAATACAACAGGAGTAGATCTCAAGGACAACTGTTAAATTTATTAAGGATGTCATTCTTACGAAGTACCTAAGTTTTTTTATGTAACCAGATATTATTCCATCAAGCTTAATATCGCGATTGCGTCTTTCGATGTAAAGTTTTGTTTATTTGTATTAGCCTTGTAAGCAATTTACAACTTTTTGTATTTATATTTTTTCATGTAGTATAAATAGTTTTTTAAATTCTTTTATCTTTATATTTTATTCATTTCATTTTAAGTAGCTTACTGCGTCGTGAATTGAAGTAATTTCTTCAGAATTAAGGATGAGTTTATTTACACACACAAAAAAAAATCTCATTTCCTAAGCGTTTATTATTGTTTGAGCATTTCCGCTTGCGTGACTTTGAGAGTAAACGCACTTGAACTTTATTAAGGACATGGTGAAATTCTGAATCACGGGAGGGAATCATGAATAGCTTAACATTTTATAACGTAACTATTTCAGAGACGAAAAACCTTGAAGATATTTCTGAATTTAAATTTTCTTTGTGTCTCTGAATTTGCATATAGTTCTATGACCGAGATTTTTTCAACATTGGAACTTATCTTACCCCGGTAAATGGACATATCAATTCAGAAAAAGGCAACAAAATCGCTGTGTAATATTCCCCCTTCCCTGAAAAATATGAAAAATAACCACATCCGAGTGAATTATGGAAACTCAGAAATTCAACAAAGGTGTGTAATCATTTATTAAAAAAAAATATACAACCTCTGACAATAAAAGTTCGTTGAATAGTCCTGTAACATTAACGTAGACGAAATATTAAGGTATCCGACTGGTTGCGACAACTTTTCTTTTTTTTTAAAAAAAGGAGATATGGGGATTTTTTTGTTATTTTTAGATTTGTTTAGTATATTTTAAGAAAAATATGCTAAAAATAAGAAGAGAAAAAGAAATGATTATTATTAAAATAGGAAAAAATAGGTAAAAATTGACAAAAAATAGCATAAACGCGCCCCATTCTGCACCAAAGGTTTATAAGCAAATTTTCAGTTTTTTCAATTTAATGTGTTGCTATATTATTCAATTTTGAAATGACCTTCAGGATAAGAGATATTTTCTTTTTTACAAAAACTAGAGCACTTTATCTCGGTTACTATATGAAAATGCTTAAAAAGACAGTGATTATATTCACATAAGGAACTGTAAATTTTGTAATAAAACAGTGATTGATAAATCTGAAGGTTAAAACAATTCTACTATTATACAGAACTTACAAAAAAATTTCAGTTAATTATGTTCAAAACTTTTTTAGCAATCGCTGACCCCGTTTGATTATTTTCAAAAAATCACATTTCGAGTAAAACGCGTTTTAAAGTATGACATCTTGCTTAAAGTAATGGCATCTGCTTTCACTAAAACACTTGTAGTTTTTGTTTTAGTAAACGGAAAATGATAAACTTGGTATTTTTATTAAGCTAATAAGATGACCCGTAAAATAAAATCATAAAAAAAATGTGTCAATTTTTGGCAAATTCACAGTTTTAGGGTACTCGGATACCTTAAAGAGGATACCTTACTGTCCTTTGAAATAGTCATCTCCCACCTATGCACTGCTATACATGCCCTGGAAACTTTGCAAAAAGTCTTCTTTTGGGATGGAGTTCAAAAGCCTCATTGAATGTTAGGAATATCGTCAATAATGCTCGTAATATATATCGTCAATATCAACAACACGTTTTTCTCTTCCCTAAATTCTGGGTAATGATTTGCAATACGGATTCACGGTTAATCTGCAGTTCATCAGCTATCATGCGCACAGTTAATTGACAATCTCTAGTGATTAATTTCCTCACTTTTTTTAATGTTTTCGTCAATGAGGGAGGTCACCAGTCTTCCGCTATAGGGGTTGTCAGAAACACTTTCCCTGCTTTTCGAAAACGGGCGCACCACTCGTACACACACTTTATAGGCAGTGCTTGATCTTCATAAACACGTACCAGCATCACACAAGTTTCTTTTAGTGTCTTGCCAAACTTAGAACAAAACTTTAAATTCATCTTTTGTTCTCTCATTTTCCTGTTCTCAGTTAAGAACCAACGTACTAAACAAGCACTTTGTAAAACAAATCTTACATGGAACACAAATGAGTCTCAACTGAAAACTGGAGGGGGGGGAGGGGGGCAGATGGTCAATACCTGTCGTTATGAATGTGCAGCGTTTTGTTTCGCTAGTGTTGTCAGATCGGCCCTTCTGACTTCATTCACCGAACTTTATTGTCAGAAGTTGTATATTTAATCAAGGGGAAATAGCATTGAAAGCATTTAAGCAGAGCCATTTTATGCATTAGGGCAGGCGCCTAGGGGCCCGGATACGCTGGACAACCAGATTTTCTGGTTATAAATTTAGATCCACCAGTGCCGAGATTGAATTTCTGCACCCGGGGCCCGAAATGAGCTTAAATTGGTATTGCGCTTAAGATCAATGGTTCTCAAAATTTGACAGAATTCCCAGAATAAGCAAAGAGGTGTGTGGTGGAGCGCTTGCAAAAAGAGAAGGAAAAACATTTTTTTTTAAATGCTGGAGAGAAAGAAAAAGGTAATAATATTACAGACAATTCAATGGATCCTCTTTTTCAGTAATGCAAACTTCAAGGTCAGAATGTTAATATTCCATTGGATTCTCATGACGAATTGCACGGAAAGAAATAACAATTTCTCTTATAATTAAGTCTGAAATGAAATTCCTCGAGTTTCCAGTGTTTTTAAGCAATCACTGTCAGTTAAATAATGTGATGAAATTAAAGTTTTTATAGGGAAGAGACAATGTATCGATATGATGCCATTTTATTATTATTATTATTTTGTAATAACTGAGCAAGAACATGCATTCGATCATTTGAATTCCCTATCAAGTTATTTAAAATGAAATGCAGTATTTTTGAATCCCCCAGTCATTGCTTGTATTTTAGATCAAGGGTTGGCAACCTTGTAGCTCTGGTGTAATAAGACAACTTACCAAAATGATTTAGGGTGCCGCACAGTAGAAATATATGAAACAATTCGATTCTTGTGGCAATGCATGCCGAGCTAGGGAATAAAGGTCAAGAATACAGATTTAGAGTTTACTATATATTAATTTTACATCCTTTAAATATATTTTTATTAACACAAATATAAGTAACATAAAATATAACTATTCCTTGAACATAAATAAAAAAATTAAAATTGTACATACCCTGCGTATTATATATTTTTTAAACATATTTATTAAAATAATTAAACATCATAAAATATTAGCGCTTCTTCAATGTAATTAAATAAAAATAATAAAACTTTAATGCGATCGTTGTCTCTGCACCGTTCTATTTAATATCGCTATATCGGGGATATAATTTACAACTTTCAATTCAATGCATATTATTCTGAATATTCAATATATATATATATATATAACTTCTTCCAAATATTTTTCATATAGATATGTAGAACCAAAAGTCGAAAGCTGAATTCATGCAGTTTTCTTCAAACAACTAAATATCTCCAGTACTTACATCCAATAATTTAAAATAGCTGTCAATTTATCGTTTATAAGTTATCTTTTTTTTTTTTTTTTTTTTTTTTGCAATTAAGTAAATTCTGTTTTTTATAACTTTGTTGAAGTTATTTATTTCAATAAGCTTCATTTTAAAATCAGTAATTTCCATCCATTAAAAAATTGGCAAGTTTATAGTGGCGCAGAGTTCCACTAAGAACTGCACAGCGTGCCAAATCTGGCACATGTACCATAGGTTGCCGATGCCTGTTTTAGATTATACTCACTTAGACCATACCTTACTCTTTAGTGATTATAAGAAACTGGTATGAGAGAGAATAAATTTTTCTTATATTTACGCAAAGTGTATATTCATACCAATGCCTTTTTGACGTAATACTCTTTCCATCAAACATGATTGTATTTTAGAAGTTTCACGTGTTTCAAATTTACATCACGTTTTGGCTATTTCGAAATTCTTTTGACGTAAGCTTCTGAGTTCTGTATAAGATCTCATTCAAAGTTATTCAAAATTCCTCTGAAATTTTTATTTTATAATGCATTTTGTTATTTATTGGCGTCTCTTTGAATTATTCTATTTGAATTATTCGTACATTTTTATGAACTGTATGCATAAAGGAGAGCGGGAAAAAAGAAATACAATGAAGTTTGTATTTTATTGTAGTAAATTTGAGATTTAGTTTTTTAATAAAGTGTGTGTTTGCAGGTTTAGGAATGTTTTTTTTTTAAAAATGGAAATTCGCTAATGATTTATTTGGGATATATAATCCGGCTTCAGTAGTACATTTAATTTTCAGATTTCTATAATTTTACTAATTAAGGATAAAATGAATTATAATTATTAGCTATTTCCTTATTTTTTCCCCCTTTATTTTTCATGTTCTATTTTGAAAAAAAAATTTTAAAAACCTTTTTTGTAACGTGAAGTTTTTTTATTTCAATTTTAAGAATATTTTTTATTTCCAGAAATATTTTCACTCACTAAAACTGATAACTCCCATCATTCAATCGATCTTCGAATTTTTTTCAAGACCAATCAGAAAATTAAATATTTTCGAATTAATTTTTCTTTGATAGTTTCAGCTACATAAAAATTCTACAAAATATCTTGTAAAGACCACATCTTTTTTTTCTTAAGGGTTCATAATATACGTATACATTTTAAAAGTAAGATTAATGTATTTGCTTAAAAATAAATACGTTTAAAAATAATGAATCCTCTTTTTTTTTTTAGAAATTTATATCTAGGAAAGGTATATTCAATGTCTTGTAGACTTTTGAGCTGCTGTTAAGATCTTTTTTCAGTGGGTACCATCTCACGTGAATGTCTGCGGGAATGAGATTGCAGATGGTCTGGCCTGAGAGGGCAGCCATAAGGATTTTACACATGGTGGCTGCCTTACTTTTTCAGAAATCTCTTCCCGGGTCAAACAAGATATCAGGCTTCTGTACATGAGTAGTTGTGAAGGAAACCGTCCGGGTGCTGCTTTAATCGGGACAAGCAGTAGGCGAGATGGAACGATTTTCTTGCTAGGCTTCGCAGTGGACATACTCGAGCTCAACGGCGTGTGGCGGGTCTTAAAATTTATCCTCCTTGTCCGAATTGTAATGTGACCCAAGCCGTTCTTGCCCACATCTAGGCTTGTATCGGTTGCCATAAGAGCCAGCTGTTCTCTGGTCCTGCTAGAGTTCTTAATTGTTTAAAAACGCACGGGTTTGTGGACTTGATCTAGATGTGTCTGTTGGTCAAATAGGATAAGAAACAACAACTAGAGTCAATACTTTATTTTTGGGACAATTTTCAATTATTACGGATAAGAGAATAATTAAAAATTACATAATCTTGGAGTTGTTCCTTTTCTTTTAACAATAACGTGGATTCAATGGAGAATATTAGGGGCCTCCTGCAAAGTAAGGTTTGGGGTCCCAAGTTGGATCTTACAAAGGGTACGTACTTGGCGTCAGTTAGGCTTTGGGCCTCCTAGATTCCCTGACCCCGCCCCCACAATGCGGAGGTTGGGGTGTACGTAACGCCACTGCATGTATTGATGAAGTATTAACGTTGGACATCAAAACAATACGAAGGCTGTTAGCCACAAAACTCGGTTAAATGCCAAGGACAGCACTTGAAAAAATTGGAATCTCATTTCCAAACATAATAATCTGGAGACCAATTCCAGAAATTATTCTTGTGAGCCAATTTTATAAAATAATTAAAAATTCCAAAAAAAAATTAATTGAGGCAGTTATTTTTTTTAAATAAAATTACAGGATTTTTCAGAATAAGAACTTTTTAAGTTTAGGATTTTCAAAACTAAAAAACGAGAAAAAAGGCACCCAAAATATGGAAAGGATTGGTTTTCTAGGAAGTACACTCGTTCATATATATATATACCTACATACATACATACACACACACACATATATATATTTATATATATATATATATGTGTGTGTGTGTGTGTGTGTATGTGTGTGTGTGTGTGTGTGTGTGTGTGTGTGTGTGTGTGGTAATCTAACCGAAATCTTCCGAAAAAGTTAGATTCTTCAGATTGCGGGGGTTTTATTTGGCGGGGTGTCTAGGGGTTTTTACGGTGAATGGGTTAACTTTGAGAAATAGAATAAACAAAATAGTTTAAAGAAACTAAATAATTTATTACAAGTTATAGGAAAGTATTTACATGGGGAATATTTACAAAACGGAAATTAAGACACACATGCAGGCATTTAAAAATATAGGAATATTTATAGGCAGACATTAATATAGGAAGGATAGATAATTCCTTCTAGGAGGACGTTAGAAATTAAATAAAACTCATTATGTGATGTGTAGGTGACTTCCGCCAGTTGTGGCGAAAGAGCACGGACGCGCTGATACGATGCTTACTATGTCGATGGTTAGTGGGCCTCTGACGAAAGCAAATCGAGTCAGCCTTTTAATAAGTACGCTAGATGGCGTTGCTGTGGAATGCTGTTTTTGATTAAAATTGCCGTCCTCTGCAAAGGGATGATCTAACCTTTTACAAAAAGAAAAAACTCTATGGGATATCCTACATATATATATATATATATATATATATATATATTTATTTAAGCAAACCAAACGATCAGCTTTTCAAAATAATGCTCGATTTCATTAATTTTTTTTTTATATATATAAAATGTTTTGTACTTTCTGAAAAATATGTTGATTGTCTTTGACTGTTATGTATTACATGAAATATGTATACCATTCAAATACATTATGATACCCAAATCAAGTTCTCTTATACAAAGTGGTTCAGTAAAGAGGTATTTTACTTCTCTATAATTCCCTTTATGATTCATTATCAAAACAATTTTTAATTAGTGTATTTATATATAATAGTTTCAGAAATAAACATTATTCCTCGGGGAAAATTTTAATCGTTTGGCTTATATATATCTTGGAAAGAAATGCAGATTTTTCTAAAATTATGTTTGGTAAATTGACATGCTGTTTTTTATTCCTTGAAATATTCGAATTTCTTATAAAGCACAAGTTTGCTGTGAGGAAAATGTTTCTATTTTTTTTTCATTTGATTACTGATATATACACTCATCTGCTGTTTCAAAAAGAATTTTAAACATGATTTTTAAAAATAAAATATTGGAATGCTCTTAAACCGGGGATACAGGTAAAAAAAACCGCGAATTTCCATAAAAAAAAAGTTTATAGTAAAAGAATACTATAAGCAATTTCTGTTTTCGGTAAAAAAAATTATTCCAATTTGACAATGTTATTTATTTTGTGTATTTTTCTTGTGTGAGAAAGAATCTAGTTTTTCATATTGATCACATTCACAATTTTCTCAAATTGAAATTTTTGAAGTATTCTTGTATTTAAAAAAATTATATATATATATATATATATATATATACAGTGGACCCCAAAAGTGTTCGTACACTTGCAATTTCCTATAAAATTTAATGTTTTCGACTAATAAAAATTAATATATTGTAATTATAATTTTTTTATGATATCTGCAACTTGTTCTTAATAGAATGACATAATTATTTTTTTAAAAATGATATAACTATTATTTTTAAAAATTAATAATCAAAAAGCTATTGAAAAATTACGCCACAAAAGTCTTCGTACACCTAACAAAAATCTCAACTTAGCTTTAAATATTGTATTTCTTTCTTACTTTAGTACTTAGTAGGATATCTTTTAGTGTCCACAATAACTTTTAAATGTTTTGGTATAGATTTAATCAGTTTTTTGTAATTTCTGCATCGGTTTTTCTCCATGCTTCTGTTATTATGGTTTTTACTTCCCATTATGTGTTTATATGTCATGTTTTCTTTTTTTAAAAAATCCAATTCTCAGCAAATATGTTCTGCTGGGCTATATAAACTTATTGAGGAGGTTTTTTCAGAATTTTGGACAGTTATAGAGACACCAGCGCCGTGTGCATTGAGAACCGAGCGCTTGACGTCATTATACTGTTAAAAACATGAAGTAGTCAACTATATCCAGATAATTTAAAATTTCACTTTAACATAGTTAAATAGAGCTGATGATTCACAATACCACCAAAAATATTAAATTACCTAATTTTGAGACCGATTTACACCTCCACGCCAGAACACTTCCATCTCCATTGTTCATTGATCCAATTTGATTCTTGGGATTAAGTTTCAGAAATTTCAAAATTGACAGAAAATTTATTGGGATGACGGAAAATTAAACATTTTTGGTTCTAATGGGCATATAATAGTTTGTAAATGAAAAAATGAGGAATTTAATCCCATGAATTTATGTGGAACAAGCATGGAGGTGGAGAAGTGCTTGCGTGGGGGTGTAAATCGACTTTAAAATTAAGTAATTTGGGGGTTTATTCTTATGCTATTGTGAATCATGAGCTCTATTTAAATATTTTAGACGAATTTTAAATTATCCGCCCAAAATTTGGATATTGAGACCACTTCATTTTTTAACAAGATACAGCGCACTTCTCTCAATGTATGCCACTGGTGTCTCAAGAACTGCCTCAAAATTCTGAAAAAACCTCCTCAATCAGTTTCTTTAGCCCAGCAGAACATATTTGATGAGAATTTGATTTTAAAAAAAAGAAAACATGACATATAAACACATAATGGGAAGTAAAAACCATAATAACAGAAGCATGGAGAAAAACAGATGCAGAAATTACAAAAAACTGATTAAATTTATACCAAAACATTTAAAAGTTATTGTGGACACTAAAAAAATATCCTACTTAGTACAAAAGTAAGAAAGAAATGCAATATTTAAAGCTAAGTTGAGATTTCTGTTAGGTGTACGAAGACTTTTGTGGCGTAATTTTTCAATAGCTTTTTGATTATTAATTTTTAAAAATAATAGTTATATCATTTTTAAAAAAATAATTATGTCATTCTATTAAGAACAAGTTGCAGATATAAAAAAAAACTATAATTACAATATATTAATTTTATTAGTCGAAAACATTACATTTTATAGGAAATTGCAAGTGCACGAACACTTTTGAGGTTCACTGTGTGTGTGTGTGTGTCTGTGTGTGTGTGTGTGTGTGTGTGTGGGTGGGTGTCTGTGTGTGTGTGTGTAGGAATTGAATTTTTAAAAAAAATTTATGTTCCTTGTTAATGGGTAAGATGTGTAAAATAAATACATATTAATTTACAAAAAAATATGAATAATTACTTTTGTTAAATAATATATATTGTTTAAGAATGTAAATTTTTCTGTGATTTCTAAAGTATATTAAAAGATTAAAAGATGAATTTCTATTTAACGAATTGTCCACATAATGAACCTTTTTTCGGGATTTAGCGACTTCTTTAAATAGAAGTCCGACTGTATATATACATTATAAGAATTAATGGTGGCCGTTAGAAAGAACTGTGTGACAGCAAAAAACGAAGTAACATCTGTCCAAAAATATAGCTTAGAATGATTATAAAAAAAAATTGCTCATACATACATTTACTCCCTTTCTAGAACGCAGAAACAATAGGAAACTGAATTTTACTTCTCAGAAATCCATGTAATCTTTGTTGTTTGTTTCTTCACAGCACCAGAAGTATTTCATCCGACCGACGTAACAAAGCACTCACGCCATGAGTGTCATATTTATGGGATTCTAAATGTCCGTGCGATGAATACATTGGTGAGAAAATTGTAATAATTGTTGAAAAAAGAAATAATAGAAACATTATCACAAAAGAAAAAGAGTTTTAATAAATAGGATATTATATGTGAGACGTCATATGCATGACTATACGTTCGACTTAAAAAAAGCCATCAACCGCTCTGAGGAAATGGCGTACTGCGAAATAAAATTTAATGCATTGCGCAGATTCCACGAACCACTTCTATATGCGCATAATTTCATTTTTATTATGTAGATGTATAATATTATACCATGACTCATATTTTTTTAGGGTTTTTATCCTTTAAAAGCAAAGATCAGAAAGTATTCTGTAAAAATTGTACACTATGATAACGAAGCACAGGTAAACAATTAATAGTTAAAGAAAAAATTGGGGGGGGGGTAGCAATTTATGTGAACACTTGCCTATCACATCATGTTTAGGGAAATTATATACTTAATGCAGAGCTTCTCAAACTTACAATGCTTGCGACCCAATTTTCAATCATAATTTCATAGCGCCCCCGTTCACACAACAAAAATGTATTGAGTGCAATAATAATGTACTTTGACTTTAAAGCTACAATATGCGAGATTTTGTAACATCATATAAATAAACTGTACAAATTATCAAGATAAGCATTAAATTCTGTATATGACACGCCTATGTGAATCACTAGTTATTCTTAAACTTGTTCTTAATTTAGTATTGTGAGTTTAATTATCAAATACATTGTGCAGTACTGATACATTTACAAGTATATTATATCAGTGTAAATGCGCATTTTATTTTTTATTATCTCCGAACGTACTATATTTTGGTTTGCTTACTTTCAGTAAATTTGTAATTTTTTTAATTCTTTTTTTTTAGACTTTTCTATATGTTTGCGCCCCTTTCACAGGTTACCATGCCCCACAGTTTGAGAAGCGCTGCTTTATATATAGACAACAGGTCTGAAAAAGAATTCCACGTTGAACCAGCTTTTATTCATATCATTGCCATTTGCGATTCAAAGGAAAGGAGATTGCCACACTAACCTTTGACTGAAAAGCACATCAAAATTTTGGTTTTCACATTCTAAAGTATGAAGTTGAGTAAATGCACAGCGAATTTTTTTTTTAAATAAAAAGGAGACAAATAGCTGTTAAGAAAAGCGATTGAAAGTTTAGAAATCAAAAACTGCATTTAAATCTTGATTTAAAAAGAAATATTTCCTTTGGATTTGTTTTCATGCAATACTTAGATGATCAGATTGCTATACATAAAATGAACCCAAAGTCTTTCCTAGATATAAAAATTCATTACAAAACAACCATTAATATAACAATGTAAGATTCGCCGGCTGGGTGGCGTGGTTGGCTTGTCGCTGGCCCTCTGCACCCAAGGTTGCGAGTTCGACCCCGGCCCAAGTCGGTGGATTTTCATGATGCAAGAAATCGAAGGCAGCCATGTCGTGTGATTATGTGGGATGTAAAGAGTGTCTATTTGGCTTAGATGCTCTCGGCAAAATTAAGTTATAGTACAGGTTCGCATCGTCAAAAGCTCAGGTGCCTCCCTCTGGGAAGGAAACTGGGCGTCAAAATTGCTTGCTGTAATTGGTATCGCCTATATGGTGTAGCGCTAAAAAGTGATACCAGCTCCTGGGGAATGTACTAGGTTTGCAAAGGTTTAAAATACCAACGCGCAGCCCCATGAGAAAAAAAAAAGATTTGCATCACTTGATAGCTCAGTTTTAGTAGATTTTTTTTGTGCAACGACAACAATATATAAATGCGTAATAAAACACTAAAATACGGTAATTCGCTGTTAATTGGTGTATATAAATGCTTAAATTTTTTTTCTAAGTTCCGAAAATAAGCTTTAAATACGTTAAGTTATTATTAAATTCCATAAAAACTAGCAGAACACCAAATCAAATTCAAACCCAGGTCTTTGAAGTTTTCCAAGTTCACAACAGAACACCAAACCCAAATGTGATACTTTAGGCCAGAGGTTCCCAAACTTTTTTTGTCTCATGGACCTCTTGCCATGTTTTTCGGTTTGTGGTAGAACCCTTCTTACGTAATATTGAATTTTTGAAAATTTATCAACTTATATGTGTTTATGACAGCTGGTACACAGAGCTACTTAATTTAAAAGAATTAAATTTCAAACGGAAAGGAAGTTGGGAAACAGTGAAACTTAAGAAACACATGTTAATTAATTTGAAGTTTAAGTGATACATAAAATAACTGATTAAAAAACAAATGTTTGTAATGATAGGGATGAATCTGGTGCTTCAATAACAAATTTTCAACATTTGTCATCAATCTTGTCAGGTTTAACCCAAAATTTCCTCAGTTAGTAGTGTCCAGCCGACAACCGGGCTGAAACTCCTCACTAGGAAAAGCAATTAAAAACTTTCTCCAATACTCCATAATTCGAGATAAAAACAGCTATGTCTCTTTAGAGCCAAAATTGCTGACATCTGTTTCTAAACTACTTTAAGTTCTGTTCCTCTTGAAATATGACATTTTTTTTTCAATGTGATTATAGGAATTCTTTGCCTTCTGTGGTAATTACCAAGTAAATGCGTTCTCAAATATAGTTTCAAAAACTAAATAAAGGGAATTTAAATGTTGAACATAGGTTAAAACGTCATTTGCTGGCAGATTGTCTGTGACCAATCGAGATAGTAGGAAAATTCGCTACATCCAATATTATTCCTTTAGCTTAATTCTGGCAAAAAAAGCTGAAATGTGATGGTCCTTGTTTTAATAAAATCTATGCTGCCCCATAACTGTAAATTAGCCTCATTGAATGTAGTAAATTCATGTGTTAAATAGGTAAAATCTGGTTTCCATTTGGTTAAATTTACCTTTAAAATTAAAATCACAATCTGGTTTAATGAGAACTGTCGTAGACCTCCATTTACACCTCATGGACTCCCAAATTATTTTCTTGCTTTTGTGGACCCCTTGCAAGTCGTCATAGACCCCTGGGGGTCTATATAGACCACTTTGGGAATCACTGGTTTAGGCTTATAAACCCTATTAAGGTGACTGCCTACCTTCGGACCCAAATTTAAAAAAAAAAAAAACTTTTTGAAACAAATTGAGTATTTTTAGGAAGAAAAATAGAAAAAAATATGTAAATACATAAGCATTTTAAAATAAATATTGTACTTTAAGAAAAATTGGTTGTTTTGAAGGAAATTTTACCAAATTTATACTAAAACGGGAAACACTGTACAAAAAATTCTAATGCAGTTATCTTAATTTCCTTTATATACAACATACATACTATGGTGCTTCTTAAAATGAACCAAAATCTAAGAGAAATATTAAAATACAAAAAAATTACAGGCAATTATACATTATAATATGAAGATTTTGATATTTTTAAAGATTTTTCTTCATAAAAACTACACTAAATGAAAAACTATTCAACCTACAACAAAACTTTTGGTTCACTTTATGAAAAATAGTACAAAAAACATTCACACAAAATTTTAAAGCATTATCTTGTTTTGTTCTTAAAATATCATGCATCTCGTAAGAAGTTTCTTTCGAAAACATAATTTTGAGAAAAACTCATTTAAAGTTTTATGTTAATGTAAAAAGGTATACATACTCTACAAAATTTTCTAAAATTCACCAGGATGATATGTTACACCTTCCTTTTCTTTCTGGCGCAACCCTTTTTTCTTTCGGTGAGCTCGTGTTTGTTTCCTTTTCAATTTTGTAAAGGGTAGTGAATGCCTTTTTGCGTCGTTAATCCGTCGATAGTCATACAATTTTAATACGCGTACCATATAACTACCAACATTTAATCCCAGCTTATTTATTACTTTTAATAAGCCACTAGCACCTTCATTAAATTGTAAAACTGCTATATATGCCCCTAATTGTAAAATTTGAAGTTCAACAAAGTTTTGTTTAGGAACTATGTTCCACAGAACACCATTGAAACTCTCATTGGTGTTCTGAATCATTCCATGCAAACACTTTTCTAAAAGTTTTTGATCACACAGTTTTAAGTAATGTGGTTTCACAATATTTATAATATATTTTGTGGAAGTCCAGGGGCTTTGGCGGTGAATATTTTACCAAGTGCCTTTGCTTTTTGAAATTTGCACCAACTATCGGTTCCAGTTGGGCATTGACCATGCATAGGCTTTTCGGTACTGGAACAGCAGTGGTAAAACGCAGCAATAACTGTGCTTTGCATGTTTGCTAAATTGTTTGTATAACTGCGAATTGCTATTCCGTAATAATTTTGCAATTTATCGATCAAATTGTCCGTCAATTTTCCCTTTCCTCCCAATCCTTTCACCGACTTTTTTAATTTTCTGAGATGAGTCCCAGCCCTTTTCTGCACGTGACCAATGCATTCTAGTTTGTTAACTGTATAAGGAGCATACATATTTTTTACCGATTCATATGCTTTGGAATCCCCATCACCATAGTAATCCGTGTACTGTAATTTACGTAGATTCTTTGATCGCTCAAATATGCGATATGCTCCGACAGTCTCCATGCTTGAAGCAGAACCCTTATGATTGAAACAAACATGTGTATTAGAAGCAGCACCTGGAACTTTAGTCAGATTTGAACACGTTCTACAAAAATGTGGCATTATTTCAATGTCGAAAATCTTTCCTGTGTCAATGGATATGCAACTGACACAACCATTGTGAGACGAGTAGCCACGCTTCTGCCAAGTCCCATCCATCGACACGCCACAGCAGCTTAATGATTCTTTGGGCGAGTTTTTTAATTCTTTTACCTCAGTTGCTGCATTTTCCATGCTTTCTATAGAAACTATAGATGCAGCCTGATGAACCTTTAATTCTTGATTTCGAAAAGCTTTTTTGGAAAGGAAAGGCAAGTCCAACATACCGAACAGTTTATTTCCAGCAGTGTACCCTTTTCCAATAACTCTTAAGGCAAAAACAATCAGAGTATTTAGATTAAAATTATTGTTGATTTTTTCCGATGAAGTAAAGCCTTTTAAGAAATCACAGTTCTTACATTTTATGGAAAAGTTTGAGCATATTCCATACCTAGAGTCCTCTGTCAAACTGAGTTCATCATGTAAACAAATTGGACAACAGAGTACTGAAAAAACAGAAAGCAAAGTGGTGATATCAAATATTCGATGTCCGAATATTTCATTACGATTCCCAGAACTTTTTTCTGAGAAATTATCATTCACAACTTCAAGCTTTGATGCACTTGCAGTTTTCCGTTCAATGTTACTTCCAGTAGGTGTTTCTTGAGCATCTATGCTTGAACGTTTGTTTCTATATTGATTTCCGGAAAACTTTCGCTTTTTTGGCGAGATTTATAATTATGGCCCATATTTAGAATGTTTTAAAAAGCTTTTAAGCAAATTTTTAAAGTAAAATATCAATTTTTGTGAGAAAAAGAGACCAAACATATAGCTTAAGAAAAACACAAGCTAGAATGTAAACAGACTGTCTGTTGCCAATTTTTAGCAAGAAATAACTACACTAATAATAAAGTAATGGCTTAAACGCTAGAAAAATTACGGAAATATATTTTATAAATTAAAAAAATGAGAGAAACTGTAAAATTTGAGTTAAAAATTGCAATTTTCTGCAACTTCCGGTTTCGAAATGCTACTTCCGGTTCCCTTTAGCAGAGAGTGATGTTTTTTAAAATCACTCTAACTTAATTTCTATTTCGTGTTAAGGAAAAAGAAAAACTGTTTTGGAAAGAAAAATGTTCAAACTATAATATTTTGAAATAAAAAAAAATTGCCTTATGTGGTCGAAAAACCACATTTTCAACGTAGGCCACCTTAACCACGCATCAGAAAAACGAAGAAAGGAAAGAATTAGTTGAAAGCATTTTGTACTATAGATGACCGGAATGCTCTTTGAAGCGCGATTTGGGCGAACATAATTTTCGGAAGACAAGGAAGACATTTTCAGCCTAAGTAGCGTCAATTCAAGGGAAAGCTGAACCTCGTACTTTGGGTTGACGAACCGAAATCGCTTAGTAATATTTAGTGTAAGTTTCGACTTTGTTATGGAAGCAAACCTCCAAGTGCAAAATCAATGCAGTTTAGGTATGAAATGTTAATAATAAATAAAAGGAAGTGTAAAGAATCTTTCTAGAAATGGCAGACTGAAGTGAGTGAAGCAACAGTTGAACTTAACATATGGTGGGAACTAGAATACCGTTTAGATACATTCACCGAGTTACCAAGGTGACATACGTTGAATTTTACTGAGATAAATGATCTTATAAAAAATTCGAAAACTTAACAGTATATCAAAGGGAAAAAAAACCTTTGAAATTCTGTGATGAAGGGAAAAGAGGAAGAGAGGAAAGTAGTGAGTAAAAGAGTAGGGGGATTCCTTTCAAATACTATTACTGTGTACTAGAAAAAATTCAAGGTCGGATACTTTTTAGACACCCTCTTATAATTTAAAATACAGAATTAAAATAATAAAAGTAAAATATCATTTCATTAGGAAATGTTATTTTAAGCGTTAGTAACCTAAAAAGTTTAATGAGAAAAAGATTTTAATAAGAGGCTTCTTTTCTTTGGAGAGCAGTAATATTTATTGAGTCTTAGTAAATTATGTAGCAATGTGTAAGTTTTTAACTGTAAAGTCTGTAAAAAAAACTATTATAACTTCAGCAATTTTTATAGCAACTGGGCACAAGGTGTTTTCAAACCTATGAGCTTAATGTTAAGTAATGAAGTTAATGGATTAATTAGGGAGCTTAACGAATAAAATTAACTTTTAAAACTTTTTTTCACTATTGGATCCAATTTTTTCATGTAAAAATATATTTATTTCCCTTATGGTGTTAGTCACTGTAAATAAGTAAATATACACACTGGGGTTTTACTTTCAGTGTAGACAGAAGATCCCCAATTTTTATTCAAAAGAGTGAACAAAAAATGAAAACGTGAGACATTTCTCACATTTAATTAAGCAAACAAATCACTTCTGGTTACATCATATATCTGATCCACAAATATCACTGTGTGTGGTAGCTTTATTTCATATTTTTGTTCTCACATAGGTTTGTAGCATCTTTTGATTTTGAAGAAATTTCGATATGATGAACGAAAATCTGAGAAGAATATGAGAAAATTAAAAAAAGAAACGAGTCTTACAGTAGTCGCATACGATGCGTAACATCTGACATGTTATCGTGGTAAATTCGCAATAGCAACTTAAATCCTGAAAAAAATGAATCCAGTATGATTGAAAATAATTTTCTATGGAATAATTATATATCTTTAGTGAAAATTTTATTTAATTAACACAAGGAGTAATGCAATTTTTTATCAAAAATAATTATTTTTGTTCAATTTGGGGAAGAGCGGTAAAAATAATTTATGATAGCTAAAATATGACACATATACTTGTGTTTTCAAAGTATTTAAAAACCGTTGAAAAATAGCGTCAATAACAGTACCACTGTTAGTTGTCGAAACATTTCGATTTGTGTTCATTTCGAGCTTGAGTTCATCATTCAAAAAGCTATGAGTGACTCGGCTTCTAGCAAACTGAAGTTAACTTTTAAAAATCACCTCTCAAAATCATGGGAAGCGAGTGATAATTTTTTTAAAAAAAGAGCAGAACCACCTTCGGTATATGGTAAAAGTAAAAAATGCAGGAAATCTTTAATTTTTTGAACTGTTTGATTCGGAGAAATGTGGAAATTTCGGACCACCGAAATCACTGTTTGTCCATTTTCAAATAAATATTTTGCCGCACATATGTCCCCAATATCTTGACTAACAATAACCAGTCCACTTGTTTGACGATAAGTAATATTCATATGTTAAGCCACAACATGTGAGTTGTTCTGTTTACGATAGATCGCAACACCAGCTGCTCTGTGGCCCGGTCGTTTAAATTGTACGCAGCAATCGAAGTCAGGTATCGAAACACGTTCGTCATTGTCTAACCACGACTCTGCCTAAAGGACTTAGCTTCTTCTCTGATCCTAAAATGAGAAAACAAAGATCCCACGGCCTTGACCGCAGGGGGTGGGAGATGGTGGCGGAGTCCCACCCGAATGAAGAAGAAAAACAGAACTTCACTGAATAGCGCGCCCTTCCCCAACTTCCTGTTGCGCATTTCCGTCCCTTTTCACGAAATCACTCCCACAAATCTCCAGCAATCGAGAGGAAAGATGTTACACATCAAAAAATAATAATAATAACTATATAGCTAAAATACTTTATTTAAAAAATTAGCCAAATCGTATTCTTTAAGCAGCGTAAGAATTTTGAGGCCTTTAACATGATTATACTTTTTTCTGAGTTAAAACCCGTCTTAATACTTCGCGTTCAAGTATGTCTTAAGTCAATAATTCTTATTCACTTATTTTTTTTTTGTGAGAAATCTTGTTACTCTTTGTGTCAATTTTTAAATTTTAGAAAGACTAGTATTTTTTTTTCATAGATGTTAAATTGTGGTCTCTAAAATGATATAAAGATGAGAGTCGGGTAGTATGGAATACCGATGTTTTTCGGCTCAGTTTTTAGCTGCTAATGCTATTTGAAACTTTGAACTGCAGTATTGAAAGATTCTCATGATATATTGTAGTGAGAATCGATTGCTTGTTGTTGCTGTACAATTCACTACATAACAAGGCGTTTTTTTTTTGCGATTTTCAAAAGTTTTCACATATTTTTACTTACCAGTATACATGTGACTTGAAAATTGAAGCTGAGCATAATATACACTTAAAGAATTGTAGTTTGTAATAATGTGGTCCCCCCCCTCCCTTTTTTTTTGCTAATAATGTTTTGTCCTTCAGTTTAAGGGTTTATTTTCCAAGATGTCGTGCTGGGTATTATGAAATACCTAGCATTCATAATACCTGAGGTAAAAGAAAAGAATTCCATATGATTCGACAAAATACACTGAATAAAAATAAAATTAGAAATGAGTTTGGGGTATAATATTGATATAGCGAAACAATCGTTTTTAATTATGTAAATAGTATTATAGCCTCATTTAAAACTAATGTACATTTTTTAAGAGTTGAGTCCATTGTCATGGAAACAAAACATAAACAACAGGTAGGAAAGCTGGCTCTACTTCTATAATAACGTATACTTCCCATATAAAAAAGTGTTAGAGGATGAATTAGAAGAAAATTACAAAAAGAAGGAACAAGAGGCTTCAGAACATAAAAACATTCAATGTCACTTAAGAAATTATACCGAACTTCTTGAGCAGAGGTTCCCAAACATTTTTGTCTCATACACCCCTTGCCATGTTTTTCGTTTTTGGATAGACCCCTATTACCTAATATTAAACTTTTGCACATTTATCAACTTAAATGTCTTTTTAACAGCTGATATAGAGCTACTAACTTTAAAAGATTGAAATGTTTAAATGTAGAGAAGTATACTGTTTAAAACTTAAACGCATGTTAATTAATTTTAAATTTAAATTTACTAATACATAAAATGACTGAGCAACAAACAAAAAATGCTTTCGAAGGGTGGGATGAATCTGGTGCATTAATAATAAATTTTCAACATGTAGCATCATTCGTATTGAGTTTAACCCTAAATTTCCTCGGTTAGTAGTGCCCAGTCTTTTTCTTTCCTTTTGAGATTGGCAACCGCGGTGAAATTCTTGCTCACTAGAAAAAGCAAGAAAAAAATTTCTCATGACATTCCATAATTCGGAGTACATAACACGTATGTCTTTATAAAACCAATATTGCTGACATCCATTTCTAAACTTCATTTTAAAATCTTCGTTAGTGCCTATTCCTATCAGTTACTCTTGGAATAAGACATTTATCTGTCTGACATAAATCTGTTAAATAGGTAAAATCTGATTTCCTTTTGATTAAATTTTCCTTTAAAATTAGTCAAAATCAAAAATCAATGAAACACTTTAAATTAAGATTAAATATTAATATGTTAATTAAAATGTAAATAAAGAGTTTTAGATAATGATCGGGACAGGGGACGGACCTAAGCCTTGACAATCCAAATACTGCAAAGAAGTCCAAGATAAATGTCCAAGAAAGAGATAAGAAAGTAAGAAATTGCGTACTTTCATAGAAAAATTCCTGATGAGTTCTCATAAAATGACAGGAAAAATACATCTTACATCTGGTTGAGAATGGTAACAATTTCAAGCGGAAAAAAAATTGTGAGTAATTTTAAGGCGACACAAGCCGCCGCGGGATTTCTAGCCCTATTGCTTCTAAAGACCCTCCATCAAGAGATCCCGATGCTCGTTAAATCTGACGAAGCTCGTAGTTTTCCCGTTAACGTGCCACTGACTCCCTTATAGCAACAACACTAGTGAAATCAACACTAGTTTATGAAAATTTCTTCTCCTTCAATGACTCGGTAACCCTGGGTGGGCCCTGGCCTTCTCCAGAAGTTTTCTTCAGGCATGTCTACTTTTGGCAACTTTTGACCAGTTTTTGACCTTTAAAATATTTAGGTCTTTTTCGACGCAGTCAATCCATCTTAACGGGGATCTATTTCTCACGGGCTTTGCCAGAAAGATTTTCTTGTAGCATTGATCTTTATTCATTCTAGCCAGATGACCAACCCATTGAAGTCTCTGTAATTTGACAAATTTTACAATATTAGGTTGTTTGTAAATCTTGTAGAGTTCTAAGTTAGGTCTTCTCCGTGATCCATTCACTTAGTTATGAAAATTTAGGATCTATAATAAAATGTATATCTGTCACTGAAAATGTAGAGTAGGAATATATTAGAGTCAATTTTAAAAATTGAATAATTTGTTGAATTGTTAATTTGTTCAAAGAATTTTATATTTTCATAATGATTTGAAGTGAGGTGTTTTTTTTTATTTTGTACGCTGTTCTTAAGTCGAAATTCATCATAAACCAGCGAACGTTGTGTCTTAATATAAAATTCTGCGTTCTTTCTTTGCCTTTTATGTGTGCTTTAATTGCTTGTCCCCAAAAAGGGGAGGCATAGGTCAGGACTGGCCTGTAAAGCAGAGTATTGTTTTGCAAGAATGTAAGATGCAAGCTATAAATGTTAATTCTAATCCTAAATATTAAACTGGATTAATCACTACTAATAATATATACATACGTTAGTAACAGTACATCGGAATTACAATATTTTTCTAAAACGTGACCTGAAATTATCATAAATCTATTCCCCAGTTTGGTCTTTCTTTATCGACTTCATGAAAAAAGCTAATAAAATACCAAAAAGTGTAGTTCGCTTTATATATCTCAGACTCTATTTATATAAATTTTATTGAAAGAATATGGACTCGTTGGAAAAAGTAAATTGTTAGAACAGAATAAAATTATACAACTTGTCGGAGTGAAAATAATGGATACGAATAATCACGAATTTTGGTTGTCAGTTTATTCTGTTCATGTGTCAATATGAAATCAGTTGTTCGTTCATCGTATTATATCTTGTTTGAAATGAATAATTAAGGATTAAATTGCAAACAACATAAAAAATGAATGAAACCAAATAAAATTTCAGAAACAAAAATATTTTTATTGGACAATCTACATATGAGTGATTTGTAAATTCTCGATGCCGGCATCAGAATTACTTTGATACAAATTTCATGCCTGAAAATATAAAAAATATATAGTTTAAATTCTAATAAACTAATTTTTTATGATATTTAAAGTATGCTTTTATTTTGCAAAACTTAAAAGAAAAGTAGAAAAAAGAGAAATAGATATTTTCAAATATTTAGTGCATTTAGATTTGTACTGTCAGATGGATACCATGTACTCCCCTCCCCCAAGTATAACTTTAAAAAAGTATAATTCAAATTAAACCATAATCCGTATGCTATAAACTGTCTTTTTAAACTATTAAACATATTATTATCTATAACATTATAAAAAATTAACAGAAAAAAGTTTGCATTTTTCTCACTGTGTTGAGAGTTGTATTAAATTTTTTAAAAGAATTTATTTAATTTCAAATTTAAAGATATTATTATAATTATTTACTCTGATTAACTTTTTTTTTTACTTTTAAGTAAATAATTATGTCAAATTAGAGTACTAAAACATTTTTCTTACATTTTCCAATTATATAGTTTTTCATAAAATAAATTATACTTTTATACCACTACAAATTATAATATTCACATAAGTTAAATTATGTCATCGCGTTTTTTAATTAAAAATGTTAGTAAAAGCTCTTTCTATATATATACTGTTGTATTAAAACACGCAATAATGAAAGAACTAAGAGCAATAAAATATTCGATTCACGAATAACTTTACTGAAACTGATACTTCCTTCATGTGGCTTTCAATCATGTATTCAGTTCCATTATTATTTGGTTACAAAAAAATAATTTTTTAATCATATTTTTTGTAGTCCTATTTTAAAATAATTATTGGTCCCTTATATATCATTTTAACATAAAATATCTGGAAAGTTCAAGTAATTCTGTTTATTTTTTTAATAAATATTCAAAACAGTTGTGTAAAGAGAAACAAAGGTAAGAAAGTATTATAAATATGCATTAAAACTGTTTAATATTACAAGTAAATGATCCATTTGATATGGATGTATTACTTTTCATTGCACTGCCTTAACGCCTTCTTCCAAAAAATGGAAAGTTCTGGAAAGGGAACCCTTGGGGAAAACCTAAAATGTGAAACAAAAATGTATTAACCATATTTTTAATGCAAATATAAAATAAAATTACTAATTTAAGAAGTGCATAATTCACACATTTAGAATTGTTAAATTACAAATTGTTTTGCACAAATTTGTTTCTCAATACCCGAATAAACTTCTTTCTATAATATAAAATGTTTAATTTTTTCTATTCTAACCTATCATTCGTTAGCTGACATTACAGTTTGCAAGAAAACTAGGATCACTAAAATCTTTTATCAATGGAAAGTTTCTAAAAAACGCGAAGTGGGATGTAAATTTATAAAGTTGCATACTTACTGTTTTTAAAAGCAATAAGTTAATATATAATTTATTACGAATCGTTTATTTTTAGCAATCAAATTTTGTTATAAATAGAATCATTTGTACAAATTTTTATATTGTATATTAATAAAACATGATTTGTTTCATTTTCATAATTGAGGGTAAAAACCAGCTCAGTATTTCTGCTTCATAAAATAAATTTTAAAAAGTAAATTTTTCAATCAAGGTTCACAGTAACATCAACATATCTCAGTCTTCTCTTATTAACGCAATATTGTGCTGCATAAAATGGAAACAAAAAGTAAAGAATCAATTCTGCTGCCCATCTTTAAATCTGACCGTAACTTTGAGATAAAAAAGTATGTGCCAAATGCGCATTTTTTTATAAAAAAAAAACACACACACACAAGAATCGAAATTGCAATTGTTCAGAATTTATAATTTCGGATGTGTTGCTGTTATCTGGATTGTAAGAACAAGAACCGATGCTGAAGATAAAATTAATAGGACAAAATATCTAAAGAAATAGTAAAAATATATTTGTAAACTAACTATGTTGACTCTTTTCGTTTGAGATTACTTTTATGTTCTATCTAACAATAATAAACAGTTCCTAAAACCTCAATATTTATATCTCCAATCACACCTCAGTCCCTGAAATAAAACACACACTCGTAATTTGTATTACATTGGTTAGTAAATTGAGTTGAATCATATTTAAATCCAGAGGGATAAGCTATACGTGCTACTCTATCAGGGAATCTCTTTCCAAATAAATTATTCTAACTGGCAACATATAACACTTTGAAATTTGAAAATGAAACAATTAAAACAAACACATTTGAAAATATAAAATATTTAACCCTTATATCAGAACAAAGGCTTTAATGACAAAATGGAATAAAGTAAATCGAAGCGAATCTTTTTAGAAAAATCGAACCACAATATCAACAACACAAGTTGAGGCTGTCATGGGTTTTATGTACTTTTTTTTTTTTACTTAAATTTGGCAAGCACGTGACAGATTTGTGCGTAAAATCCCATCACTGAGTGTGGATTCAACGTATCGTAACAGATAACAAATCGAACATTTTTCAAGTAGATAAAAGCATGTCATCAAAAAATGACGTAATGACCTACGTCATTCATTCTCAAAAATTGTAAGAGCTGCCTGACACACACACACACAAACATAACAACACTTTACTGATGGAAAAAATTATTTCAAATGTTTAAAATCGATTTGCATTAAACGAAAATGTATCTTCACATCCATATTTATTCTCAAAATTAGGAACAATTTTAAAAATTAACGGAAGAATATTTTTAAATTTTGGGAGGTTGTCTTTCTAACTTTAAAATATTTACAATGATTATAGTTAAAATCTATGCGGTAATAATGAATTTAATATCAAACATCAATTGAGGGATATCCGTAAAAAATACTAAGTATACATTTTTACATTTATACTTAATTTTAATAAAAATCATAATTCAAATTGTTTTGAAGTCCCAAACAAAGCATCCTCGGGAAAAAATATATCAACACTTAAATTTATATAAATATATTTGCAGAAGTATCGATAAAAAAAGAATCAGTACCTCCGAAACTTCCAAAGTTAGGATTGAAATTAGGGTTGTAGTTAGGTGGGAAATTTTGTCCAGTATAGATCTGGCTGTTTTGTCCATCAGTGCCTCCGTAAGCAACTGCAGAATTTCCGTTGGGATCGGTGTTGGTTGAACATTTTAACTGACCATTTGACCACACGCAAGATTGTGACTGAGATGCCGCCTGACAGTAGACTAACACCAGGACAGCAACGGTGCTAAACAATGCGCACTTCATGTTAATTCACCTGAAAGAGGATAATATTATCTCAATTAGAAATGCCGGAATAGATAATTCTTATACTAGAAAAAATAAGCAAAATTACTTGCAAAATTACTTATAATTAAAGAAAGTAAATAATTAATTAAGATTTACTCGCAAAACATACAGAATTTGGTAAAGAATATTTGCAAAATAATAAGTCATAAATGATGAATTCAAAAAGGTTTGAAAATTTCGCATGGTTTGAGTTGGATTTTAGAATATTAAAGTAAGCAAAATTACGGTCAGTTTCAGAAATTTGCTGACATAAATAGTTTATAACACAATATTTAATTATATATGAATCCTACCGCCTAGAACTTTTAAAGATAGATAAAAAAAAATTACTGAATTGTGATTAATAGCAGTTACTTTATTTTCAGTAGAATCTTTATAAGTTTACCGCTAAAAGGATTAAAACTAGATCAACACATATAAAGATCATCAACATGATAGAACTAGGACTGTGATATTCAATGATTTTACTTTCTATGCATATTTGAAGAATATATGGAGTTTTACTTAATTAAAAGCTAATTAAAATACCCCATGTAATGTTTATAAACAATACATGTACTGTTAATTAGTCATTTTTTTCCCCACCCAAATGTGATAAAATCAACCATGACCTGTTTTTTTTTAATTTTTATTATTAAAGTAAACAAATATAAGAAAATTTCGTGTTATTTGATTTGATTTTAACGGAACGTTACATACACAAATCTAATTTTATCCATCATGATTTATGTTTTTATATTTTTATACAAAATTGCTGCATTTACTTTTAAGGGTTTTGATCTAGATATTTTTACTCCTTACAAATTTCATCAAAAAATTTTTGCAAGTCATGACATGATTGGTTTGTATTTGGGTTCAAGCTATTAAAACTGTTCTAACCAGACAAATATTAGAAATAATGTTTCGAGTAAGATAAGGCTCACACAAATATCGAACTCGTTCAGGACTTTTAAAGTCGCGTCCTCAGCCGGAGGAATCTAGATTGGCCATATTTTTGATAGTACGGTAAATGGAGCAGCAAACAAATCTGTATCTCAAAGTCTGAATTTATCCAAGATTTACTTTGAAGTGAGTTTTCTCTTCTTTTTATGGTAAGATATAATTCTGTCAATCTCATTTGAGATATATTACCTTTATTTAAATACTGCTTTATTACTTACTTTTTAAAAATAATGAAACAAATAAGGCCTTGATAACATATGAATTTTCATATTTGTCTTGAGTCCATAGCAGGTACTCATTTTGAAAACTTTTTAAAACACTGACCATCCCACACCCTTTTTTTGAGGTTTTTTTCCTCTAGAAAATGTGAAAAAAAACGACTAAACTAGATTCTTCTGATAAATATTCAGAATCCATGGCGATAAACCTCGGTCAAATGATGAAGACGATACCTGTGTGAGCTGGCACCCTCTTCTCCAAACTACCCCACCACGACGATGGGAGAAATTGAGCTTGACAGATAAAATGTGCATCACACACAGCTCCTCTGTAAGCCGGTTCTTCAGTGATACTAGGCTTGAACTCAAGACCACATAACCACTAGGCTACCACGGCTCAATTGTTAGGTAAAATTAAAGTAACTAATAATGCTTTCCAATGGTTCCCTCACATGGCACAGATGGAAATAAATATTTATCAACTATTTGCTTGGAACTTATAAAGTAAGGATATTAATGTTGTGGGGGAGAAAAAGTGGATAAACATTGCTCTCATTTTATGTTCTACAAAAAAAATTATTGAAAACAGCCAAACAATTTAAATTACTAGTGCTGATAGTCGAATGCGGTCAAGCCAAATTATTAATTATTTCCAAAACCATTAATATATAAGAGAACTGATTGTAAATAAACTTACTTTTTGTTGTATAACGCTGTATTCAAATCTCAAATAGGAGCAATGGTAAAAGAAACACTGTACGCTAAGATCCAAAACTGAAGAGGAAAGGATTTGGCACCTCCTTATATATATACCAAACAAACAACTTGATTATACACAACTGTCAACGTCAAGCTATTCAAGCGAGATTTTTTATCGTTGCATTCACAGAAATGAAAACGACCTTGGCGTGAAACCCAGTCACTAAAAAACTTTCGCCAGATAACGTGATTTGCGAGAAGTCTTTATCTTTTTATGAGAGCCAAATTAGCATACCAAACTGCCCCCACCTCCGTAAGCAAATAACAAAATAGTTTTTTAGAAACGTTTGAGACAATGATTCGAATAGAAAATATTCGATTGGTGTGACTTCCGCAATTCCTCTTAAAGTGCAGTTTTAGGGCTCTTTTCATAGAGTAGGTAATGGGGCATTTCTTATATGTGCACTTACGCATTCTACTGAACGCACGTGTGACTATTCTATGAATTTTTTTTTTAAGTATTCCAAATATCAATGAGATTTCACTATTGAAAGAAACCCCTGGATTTATGGGATGATTATGTGAGATGGATGCATTCATCTTTCTCTTGAATTACCCCTGTTGTGAAATAAACCCCAAGTCTTAAAATGTCGAGTATTTACTTAGCTGGTTTATAGTGTTTGTGGGAAGAGGGTAATAAACGATTCTGAAAAGCTTCCTTGGATTAAAATATTTTTCTTTAAGAGTCACTGGACTTTTAAGTTCCTAAAATGACCTTTGAAGGAAAACATTTCTCTAAGCTTGCATAAAAAAAACGTGAAAATATTTTTTTCATAAATTTAAAACTTTTAAACTCTTTACTCTTCTTCTCTCATTCCATCAACCCCGGAAAGTAAATTACTAAGCTATTTTGTAGAACTAATGTTTATTCCTTTCAAAACACAGAATATATTAGTTTATAAATTGTAACCAGCTACAGACCTGGAGTTGAGCGGGATTTTTCTAGTGTATAACTTTTTGCACATTAAAATTTCCCCTTCCCCTCTCGGTGTCTACACTTTCTGGTGTGTGTGTGAATTCTGTATCAATGTCATTAAAATTCCCTTCGTCAAAATTTCTTCCCCTTCTATGCGCATCGGAGGGGTTTCTTTCCCCTCCATTTAACCTGGCGTTGCACGGGCTTTTTCAAAGGTATAATCATATTCTCATGGAAATCTCCCCTTTCCTTCTTGACACCAACACATATGAACGCGATGTGAATGATTACTATATTTATGTCATTAAAATTTCCTTTTTGGAATTTCTTCCAATTCTTTTTCTTTTTTCAGTACTTAAATAAAAATGAGAAGGAAAAAAAATTAGGATAATTCATGTTGCTTCAAAACTTTCTTTTCAAACTCTTCACGTCTCAATATATTTTATTTTAAAAATTATTTATTGTTTTCTATACACGTTTGAAAAGTTTCATATCTGTATTGATATTTCCTTTTCTTCCTACTGAATCTTCTGATGTTAAGTTTTAATGGTGTGTCCATTAGAGATATTTTAAAAGTATTATTGATAAATAAAGTTTTAAAGTTATAGAAAATTAGTAGTTAATACTAAGCAAATTTTCTGAAAAATTTCGGTTCTAGGACATAATTTGACAAAAGTCTGATAAATATTCGAGGAATTAGTTTTCTTTTTGCATTACAAGTAATTGTGATTAAAAAAGAACACATTTTTTTTCTAAAATGGAAAAGGAGACAAAGAATCGGTCAAGAATGCATTTTGGTTACCAATCTATCATTTTACCCAGAAACATACTCTTAACCCTCATTTAGCAAAACCATATACTTGATGAAAGCTTGTGATTAACTTTGGGGCGATGTTTCTTGAGAATAGCACAAAATTTATATTGTTACGAAATTGAGAAATCATCAACAGTGGGTTATAAACAGTGCTGGGAAGTTAAGCATAGGATTAATTGATTGATAGTTTTAACTTCGTACCCTGATGCAACATAAGGCAATTGGCTCAGATCTGGTAATTTAAAATCAATTTAGATTTGACTTTAGAAGAATGCACCAGAATGTCATTCTTGTAAGCCCTTCTGATCTACAAAATGAAAAAAATTTGCTAGTTCAAACTGTGTGTTTTATATATTCTATTACACATGTAAAAAAATTAGTTATTTCTTTTCGCTAAAAAATTAAACTATGTCGAAGTTAAGCATTATTTTGAAACATAATTTCATGTTCTTTTTTTAAAATTATGACATACAAGGGTAATTTATTTACAATTTAAATACCTTATAACTGAATTTTTTTATATAATTTTTAAGTCAAAATAAATTGATTAGAAACACAAATTCTTATTTGTAGTTCTCTTAAACGTAATAAAATTTAGTTTTTATGTTTCATATTGGTTATCTTTCAAAAGCAGAGAGATTCAAGCAAAAATTTTGTTTCTCATGCTTCCATAAGCTTTTTTTTTTTTTACTTATTCAGAGAGTATAAATTTCTTATAATTACTAAGCTACATTTCATTATGTTTAAGAAACAAATATTTGTACAAAATTTTAGCTGCATGTGATATTTATAATGTATTAAATACTCTAGAATAGAGCAGTTCTTAAACTTTCAATCACCGTACCCCACCCACCCCATCTTTATGTATCACTGTGATACCGCGGACCTTAACATGTTGATTCCCAACTCATGGCTGAGAGATTTCATTGCAATCACTATCGTATTGGCGCGTTCTACTATATACGACGTGTGGCTATAAAATAACGAGACTGGTGCTATAAAATATTTTATTTCGATTTCATACCTATTTATTATCACCTTAAATTTACATCACTCCTCTATCTCTACAACACTCCGTGTGAATATTCCAGAGTTAAAAATAGTGCTGAAAATCTTCTTGTGTCACTCCTATAGAACGCGTGCCTCTTTCTCTTTCACAGCTTCAATGAGCTTGCAGTGGTCTCAAGAAAAGGACCGATTTCCTGTTAGGGAACTAATGACTTCCCAATGGTCTCGTAGTTTCACGTAGGGAAGTGCCCCAAACGGGACAACACGGATGTTTAAGTTCTAGAGGAAGTCAATCTTTGACCGCCCTTTATCCAGACAAAGGGAGGTGACAGGCTCCACTTCTCTGGCAATTTCCGGCTCCAAAATCCACCGCACTAGAGGTGACAAGGACCAATAGCCGAATAATAATTCCGGCTACTTGTGAAACAGAAATGATTCTACGTCATGTGTCACTTTTGAAAGCGTGACATTCACATTTAAAGAGACGAAAAGGGAAAACGAAGGACCCAGAGCCTCAAGAAGTCTCAAGACTCCACTGTAATCAACAAACTCTCTTAAATAAATAAGAAGAAATTTCAGAGTTTCAGGGGAGGGAAGATTCTTTGAAGTCTTGAAATTTTCAAGGGAATTTTTAGTTTAAGTAAAAAAAAACATTCATTTTTCACTCGCTGATAATGATGGCATAATACTTATGATTATTATTTCCCGTCAAATAGGTGCTGCTGGGGATGGGGCGAAATCTTTCCCCTGCACGATAGATATCAATACAAGGAAAGGTCATACATTTCGTTGTTTTTGTTTAATATTTTTAACTAATTATAATTTAAGTATTTGAATGGTCAGAACAAATTCCTTAGATTATATCCCATCTTTTGTTGCTTTTGACACGTTTCTGCGTTCCATGGTTTATGTAAAGATAACGTTACCCACACGGATAGATACATTGTTAACTTCCGAAATTTAATAGTGTAGAGTTTTCCTTTATTTTCCTTTTTAACCACAAACGTACCCTTTTGCGGCAACTCGGTGATTACCTTCTAACCGTACAAAGTATTCTGATTTTGTTTGCCTTTTTTGGCTTCTATTGCCATTTTCAGGTTGGATGACCATTTCAGTTACATCCTATATTACGTACATACCATATTTACTCGAATCTAAGCCGCCCTCGATTCTAAGCAGCACCCCCAATTATCTACACATTTATGAGAAAAAATTAAAAAATTGTGTAAAAGGTTCTCATCAATATCCAATTCTTAATTTTTTTTAAAAAAATTTTAATAAAAATAATAAGAAGAGGAAAAAATTAATTTATCTTTCAAATACAAACATGAATCTATATTAACCATCAGTATCATACATGGAAAAGGATTCGTCATTCTTAGTGTCACAGCTGACATAGGAATTGGTGCGTCGCTATTCCGTGTCATCCCATGCATTTGCTATGCAACATTTTATAAGGAATGTTTTATAGAAGAATGCAAAAGAATTATTAAAGACTGCTGAACCTTTAAAAACAAAAATTATATCATTTTGCTTATGCCATTGACGTTCCATCCATGTAAAATTTTCAGTGACCACTACTCTGTTTCCGTTTTTTTTCCTGCTTATAAAATTGCCTCCCTTTTCATACTTGCGTCTTAGTGAAGATGCTATTACCGATATCTTTGATGCTTAGGGGTTTAAAAAAAAAAGAAAGAGTATACAATTTTTTCCAAATACGAGCAGACAGCGATGTTTAGGATAGACGGAACACTGGAGATAGACTGTGGAACGGGTTAAGTCGTCGATGCAAATGACCAGAATGGACGGTTATATTGTTCCTTTTGAAAGGTAATGAAACTCAATTTTCTACCTTCAACAAATTTTTTGCCTTCGATTCTAAGCCGCATCCTATTTTCAGTAGCATTTACTCTGGATAAATAGTGCGACTTAGATTCGAGTAAATACGGTATATAATATTCACACTTTACATGTGGTCTAATGATTATGGTCACAAACTCGTGGTTGGCGTGTCATGAGTCTGAGCACTGATGCAAATGAAGACCCACCGAGTTGAGAGGTAGATGGGCGTTAAATCAGTCGAAGCTCAAAGCCATCCCGTTAGCGTGATGTGGTAGTTTAGAGAGGGGTGTGCCAGCTCGGGTATCGTCATCACTTTTGCCCGGGGTTCAAAATTATGAGGTCCTCCACCAATTGACCTCGAGTTGCTTTACATAGCGACGCTAATAAATATTCACTCACTCATTGCCCTTTACATATCAATATTTCTAGTAAACATTATTCAGTGCTAACGTTCAAGAATTCCACTATTTTATCTCACTCTATAATAATTTTTACAGTTTTTGTAAAAATTTTCTAATAAAAAATTATGAATCGATAATTTTGGGGGGAAAAGCGATAAATAAAAAATAAATTTTCAAAACAAAAACCCGTTAAAAGGGAAAAATTAAGACTGCATTTTAATTAAAACTATACTTGAATGCATCAGAAAGAAAACTTCAAAACATTATTCATAAATGTATTGTTCCTTTTTCATCCAATTCCTACTCTCCTCTATTACCTTACTCTCTCTCTCTCTCTATATATATATATTTATCTTGTTCAAATTTTCAGTCGTTAATAAAATACTTTCCATTCATCCCTTTATGTTGAAATAAATTTTTCAAAAGTTTAGTGGGTGACACTTGATGTTAATACAGTTTTTTATTATTAATTCATTAATTAAATTAAATTAATTACCGGTTTTCGACAATAACTTAGATTCGTCTCCATTGTTGTAAAAATGTAACTGTTAAAACAGTGACAAAAGTTTGCATCAAAAACAGGTTTTTCAGTCAAACTAGCCAAAATTGGGTGTGCATTGTTGCAACAATGCAGACAAATCCTGCTCTTTTTTCAATTCCTACTATTAGTTCACTCTCTCCCTATACCTTGATCAAATTTTAAATATTTAATAAAACACTTTCTATTCATCTATTCAAAGTAGGAATCGGCTTAAAAATTTTTTTATATTACATGTTGCTTAAATTAGATATAAATGTAGAATATGTAAGGATAGATTAAAAACAGATGTAGGATAAAAGAAATCCAGAGTTTTTTTTTATGTTTTAATGAAGCCGGATGAATACAGACGTTTTCATTTATTTCCGAACTTTGAAATACAGCAGTTCGGCTTCTTTTTAAATGATTTAATTTTAATTTCATTTTATACAAATAAGCAAACTAGAGTTTGGAAAGCTATTTTCACATTAAAAAGCTAAAAACTAAAAATAATAACAGCGTGCAATCCACAAAACTTAACATTGCAGCGATTGTTTCGGACAATACAGTCAAAGAAAATGTTGATTTTTATTTCACTATTATTCTAATATTATGCAATTCTTACGGTTTAACAGATGTAAGTATTAAGCAACCTGGGTCTGTCCCTTCGGTGACTGAAAATAATAAGAATATTTTTATCTCTTGTTATTTATAAAAAAAAGCACAAAAATCGAAAGAAATCGGCTTTACCAAGGTTTAGAAATTTAAGCTTTTGATGTTTCATATGCAGTAATGTTTCTATTCATGAAAAGCACTTAGTAAAACGTAAAAGCATCAAACGATCACTAGCATCGTCTTTCAATCCTATTGTCATAACTTTTTTTTTGTGCTTTTTGTAAAGGAATTGTACATTCGGGCTTCAAACAGAAAAGTGTCTTGATAAAAATACAATACAGTATGTAATTTAGTTAAACGAATGCATCTTTTTTAATGAACCGCGTCCGAAGTAACAAAATAAAATTATAGTTCTCTGCGTATTGATATATAAAGTCGGTGGAAATAAAGTTTATTTATAAAATATTTTTAATTATTGCTAAATCTATATAGGTCATTTTAAAATTTAAATTTTCTTTTAAAAAAAATTGTTCGATAATCATGCAAGCAGGGACGTCTTAAGACTTCTTGAGGCCCTGGGTCCCATATATGAGCCTTAAAAGTAGACATTATATAGCATATATACGTTGCCAAATACTCGTACAAACAATAACCCGAAACAAATAATCGCTTTTTTTAAATCACATTTTATTTCGTGTTTCATTTGCCAATATGTTTGAAGTTCGAGAAAAATATGAGAAAAAATATCATTGCCTTCAATGAATTGGATTGAAAATTAACTTTTCTATTTTCTTCCCGATAATTCCCAATCTTACTCAGGGATGTCTTAAGACTTCTTGAGGCCCTGGACCCCACATATGAGCCTTAAAAGTAGACAATATGTAGCATACGTTGTCAAATACTCGTACAAACAATAACCCGAAACAAATAAATGTACATGACTTACATTCGACCGATTGCTGCCTTTTGACTGAATGAGTAATAATGGTGTATGGTGGTAGGCCTATGCCTATACATGGACGACGGTCATCACATGTAACCAGTTGACATGTCGTCCGAAATTCCCAGTTTTTCGGAGAATACAACCGGAAAAAACATTTGATTGTTGAAATTGTTTGAATCATTATCTTAAGGCTGAATCTCCAGGGCCCAGTTGGCCCATGTCTTACGACGTCCCTGCATGCAAGTACTGTAATCCTTTATTTCTGAATGTACCTTTGATGTTTTCAGATACAATAATAATTATAAAATTCGCTTCTGAAAATTTTTTTATTTTCTCAACAAAAAAAAATTGTTTGTAGAACAATTATAACAAGAGTTGGATCGTGGAAATATTTCAAAAATTAGTAGGATTATTAAAAAAAAAACAGGAAAGTTTGTTCCGATTGAAATTCTTTAATTATCCTCACGATTTAAAAATTTATTTTTTGAAATACTTTACTCATTACATAAATTGTCTTTATTTAAGAAAGAAAAATAATCATTATATTCACACTATATAATCATCTGAAATATTTGGAAAAGATGTGCTGTTTGAAACTGATAATTATTCAAGAGAACTTACAATTAGCAAATGCAAATATTAAATTATAAAAATTAATTAATTCTAAAGTTTCAACAATTGTTCACAGTTAAAAATAAATCTTCTTGCTATTAAATTAAATCTTTCAAATCCTATTGCAATTCAAAACTAAGTTTATTTTCGACATTCATACTTTTATCCATTTAAAAATGTTATAAATTCCTACGTTAAAAAGGAAGAAATAACGGATTGTGTTTCCTCGTATCGTTTCTTATTTCTAATTTTCATTAACAATTTCAAGAACGATTTCACTTTTGGAACAATAAAATAAATGTTTCATTCATTACAGTTCTTTTCTCCACGAAAGTAACAAACGATAATAAATATTAAATTAAATCAAAGCTTTTTGTGTCTTTTCTTCTGGAATAAACTTGATTGCCCACTATAGGGTAACAGAAAGTTTTTGAAGGTAACGTTCAGTGAATCATTCCATTATTTTATTTATTTTTTTTTACTTTGAGTATGCATTACATGTGCGTGTTTGTCTTTCCATAAACCAATTAATCGTTTGGACTTCTGAAGTGTTGTTTGATGAAAAAAATTGGAGTAAACGGGTGAAGGGGAAAAAACGTGATCTTGAAGATAAAATGAAGAGGTTTGTTTTTAAGTTAGTGAAAAAATACTCCGCTGGCACGTGGATTCTGACCTGCTCCATTCATTGAACTGAACGACGGATGTGGGGAAACACCGATGGTAGTATCGATGACGGAAAAATCTTTAAAGATTTCCAGGAAAAATAAAACTGTTTCCATAGTTATGGAAGAAACGTAGTGATGATATACATATCAAGATAAAAGATCGGCAATTCGGGAAACGAAAAGTATTCTGATAAATTCTTTACAAAAATAATGACTGAATACAAAATTTTTGTACAGGGTGCATAGGAAAGTCCCTTTAATGTAAAAATATTCACGAATGAAAAGAGCTACAGCTAGGCAGGTGAGATCACGGCATAGTAAAACGACTACGCACAAGTAATGAAAATGACAGCAGAGCCTATAATAGTGAAATTTGGAATAAAAGCATAACGAATTGAAAATTAAAAGAGATAGAGCAGAATTTTTTCAAATAGAAAGTTTTAGACATCAATTAGTTTGTACGAAACGACATTTGGTTCTCAAGAATAGGATAAATCAGTGGCGTAACGTACACTCCCGCATTGCGGGGGACCCAGGGTTTTAGGGGGCCCAAAAGCCGGACTACCGTCGAGTACTTACTCTTTGTAAAATCCAACTTGGTGGCCCATAACCTGACTTTGCAGGGGGGCCCAAATGTTCTCCGTTACGCCTCAGGGATAAATAGTTGACAGAAAATGATCAGATTTTTGTTCATTGTTTGGTTGAATGAGGCACTATTCCAACGTTCTGGATCACTAAACCGACACAATGCATATTACTGGGTGATGGAAAATCCCTCATGGGGACTATCCATAAGACACCAAATGTGCTGGTCTATTTACTTGTGATACGGTATCTGGAGGGGTCGCTGAGTGGGACCTGAATTCTACGGACACAGGAACCTCCAACCATTACAAGATATCATACCTAGCTTTGTAGACAACATTCCCCTTTCCGCATTACGGACTTTGTGGTTCCAGCACAACGGTGCCCCGGCATATCCGTCAGATGGAATGTGAAATGTTCTCAAACATAGTTTTGGACAAAAAAATTATTGGGTATGATGACAGTTGAATGGCCTCCACGAACGCCGGACCTCACTGTTTTGAATCTCTTCCTGAATGAGGTTTACATATCTTCCACACTCAAGTATATTGGATCTGTGTATTCTTTTTTCAGATACTTGCAATAGTGGGAAACCTCCCCTGCTGAGAAATGTGCATGCAGATTAACTTTCACGAATACAAATGTGTATCATGAGCAACAGTGAACTCTTTTAACATACTCGACATTAACTTGTTATCACTGTGCGACAATTAGCCGCTGTGTTTCTTTGTTGTGTGATGTCAGCAAAATATATTAACGTAAATACGTATTTTATGTAATAAACTTTGCGCATTTCATCAATCTATAATTTCTTTCAAATGTTTACACAAAATAGACTGCATTCATTTCGGACATTTTTGGGTATACAGGTGATAATTTATCCCATACGAGAGAACCAAATGTTATTTTATACAAATTAATTGATGCTCTAAAACTTTCTAATTGAACATTTTGCTCTGTCTCTTTTCTTTTCAATTCGCAAAGCCTATCATTCAAATTTCTATCTTCCAATTTCGCTGTTGTCGTTTGCATTAAGTCCGGCTTAATAACTTTACTATACCCAGACCACTTGCATAGCTGTATCTTTCTTCGTTCGCAAATACTTTCAGGCTAAAGAAACTTTCCTATGCATCCTGTGTACTATTTGGCAGTGATGTTCATTTTCAGTGTGGCGTTGTTCTAACTTTTAGTGCCAATTTGGCAGCACAAGAAAACCCGGGTTAGGGTTAGCCCAATGTTACAAACGGATATAAAAGGTTATAAATGCACTTATTACCAACAAGTGGTGATGAATCATTAATTAATGTTTCTGGCATTTCTAATTGAATATTTTATTCTGCTTTAAGGCAATATACATGCATTCAATTTAAATACATGTATAAAAATTTACTCTGTTCATTTTTTATCACATTTGTTATATGGTTTTCGGCTGAACATTTCTATCATGTAAAAACAGAATTAGGTATAGTTAAGGATTTTAAGAGATACAACGAATTTTATTACAAGTAATTAAATATTTTATATTACATGTAATATAAAATACTTAAATTTTCTGCCATTAAAAATTCCTAATAAAGCACAAGTTTTGTAAAATTTTTATAAACCATTCAGAGATTTCCTGATAAATTTCAATTAATTAAAAGGGGACTTGGTACCCCCAAAATGATCGAACTATCGTTTATTTCATTCCTATTTAATCTAACGATTGATGTATCACTTTTGTAATACCCTTTTGTTTTCCCTTGTGTACCCTGAGACCCGGCTAAAAGTGTGGGAGGAAGTGAAAGATGATTCGACATGATAATTTCCAATTATCTTATTTAGCACTTTAATCAACTCAAAAACAATTTAATGAATCGAAATACCTAGGAGGTTTCCAATTAGTCAACAGAGGGAGGGGACGAGAGTCGTGTTTTTGGAGAATATATCTAATAAATTAACCACTTTATATTAATCGAACTTCTACCTCAATATTGCTTTACACTGTAGATATGTAACTAATTGCCACTTAAACCTCTTTAATAAACTAAATATCAAAAGTATTATAAAGGTGACTAATACCTGAACTGTAGGCAATCTTCGTAACTATTAAGGCTTAATCCTTCAATTTCTTTATCAATATCATCTTCTTGGCTTTATTCTCTCACACTGACTTTCTAACCTTTTTCCGTATTTCTTCTCCTCTCACCTTTAGTTAACTAACTTTCTAACCTTCAAGCAAGCGAACTTGAACTATATATAATAAACTTAATTTGCATACCACGTCTTCTTAGAAGAAGGTTGATATTTTTCTTGGCCCCAAAGATTTCCCAAGAGAGTTAGTGAAAGGACTCGTATAGATCCGTCACACTTTTACACGTCGGAAAGTTAGAAGTTGGATAAAACTTCATTTAAAATGTAAATTTACAAATTAAACAATTCAACCACGCCCCCTTTTTTAAAAAAAAAAGCGAAAAAAGTGATTGAAAAAAAAATTTATTTTAAAAAGAGAAATAATAACTATAAAAAAAGAAGGCGCAATATATAAAGCAGGGTATTACTAAGACATTACAATAATGTAATTTTTGTTCTTTGTGAAATGTGTGCATGTAAAATTTTTTGAATTAAGGCATTTTATATTAATAATTTCATAATTTTAGTTCTTATTCTTCATGTATTTCCCATACAAATATAATTCTTCAATATTATGTTGGGAAAAAACTAAAACTAAATTTTACTCATGGCAGAAAAAAAATTCAAATATTTTTCTTGTGCAATTAATACTCTGAAAAAATTGATCATTTATAAAAATGTAAGGATTGAAAAAATACAAAAGTGCAATTATTTTAAAGAAAAATATATAACTAATGCCCAAAAGTGGTACTTTAAGTTTTTATTTGAAATTATTATAATTATCTTTTCAGAATTATAAACTTTAAAGTGGTTTTTCTCAATTTGTGTTTTTGATACATTACTGCTTCAAAATGCTACTCCCTTCCACACTTATTTACCAATCACTTCCATTTTTTTCCCTGTGTGTTATATGTAAAACATGTAACAAAATTACGGGTCTATTCTGCTGTAAACTGAATACTTTTTTTTTTTTAAAAAAATTGAAATGTAGGAGATATTGGTTTTTTCCCTTGAATTTTAGCATGCATATCAACATTTTATTTTTTCTCCAAAACTAATTAAATTATTGTAAAATCGATCACTAAAATTGCTTAGAACATTCCTAAGAATATTACAAAAAAAATTCAGGTGAAAAAATTAATAATTACAAAAGGAGTAAAATTTTATAATTTTCCAAATTTTCTTCAAAAAATTTTAATTTTTAAAATTGTGTGAATAATGTATGCAAAATTTCATCTCGTATCATTTTCTTGAATAGAAATATTATATGAAATGCTAAAATATATTTTTTAAATACATAAATACAAAAAACTGTTCAATGGGTACCGAGTCCCTTAAATTCTTTCAGAATCATTTTAAATAAACAATTCAAGTTTTTCAAACTGAACGTTCTTAGAAACTGAAGTAATAAATTGAATTTTATTTTTTTTTTGAATTTTATGTATCCGTTTATTTTTTTATTTCATTTTAATAATAAATATTTTCTCTACCTCAACTCCATTTTTTTTAGGCCCATTTGATGCATATGTACAATTGGCGAAAATCACAAAATATTCAAACTGTACCCAAATCATTCATCTTGAGCTCTTATTTTTAAAAATTTATATGTAAAGTATGAAAAATGTTAACTTAAGGCAATGCTTCTCAAACTTTCAGTATTTGCAACTCAAATTTCAATCGTAATTTTCATTTCCTTCGATAACAACGTATTAAATGCAATAATAATATACTTTGTACAGCTATAAAGCGATCTTAATTGTGGACTGCACAAATTATCAAGGTAAATATTAAATTTTGTATGTGTTACTTTTTAAGTAATAGATATTTTTAAAGTAGGTTATTTTTTATTAATAGGATAAGTATTAAGTTTTAATTTTACTTTCTAATTTTTAAATTGGGAGAAATTGCAAAATATTTTTTTATTTATGACGATACTAAAGTTACCAGAAGCCTTGATACAGAAGGGCTCTCAACTTCGAAGAAGAAATCTTCACAGATTTCACGTCAAGTGGCAAAATCAAAAGGCAACTTAATAATAAATCACTCTTTGCATTATGGGCAGAGGTAGGTGAGGAATTTTCTGCATATAAAACAAAATTATTTCATATACATTTCCCATTTCCCCAAAATTTTAATTTAGTTTAATAATAGTAAAAAATAACTATCGTCTACCAATAAATCCAGAAGGGAAAAAGTAAAAACAATTTTCTTAAAAATATCTCGAGTTCTATTTTACTTTAAGCATAATGGGAAAAACAAGAGTATTTTTAATGTCAATTCTGTGTTTCACAAATTTTTCTGCCTCTGCTTCTGTATATGAATGTTGATGTTGCTTTCAATAAGCTATTTATTTTAATATTAGCCAAATTTCTTCATAAGTGAAAATAAATAGAAAAATAATTGTTTTCAGCATTCTAAATTGTGTTGATCCATGAGATATTTCAAAGAAATTCCTTATAATAAATTTAGAAAGGCGAACTTTAGAAAATATGATTCTACTGAAATTTGAATAAAATAAATAAATAGGGTAAAACTGGTTAAGCAACATTGTAAGCAAAATTATTCATTATTAATTAAAAAACTTTACTTTATCCAATCAGTTTATTATTTTTATTAAAACTGGACGCAAACTAAAGTTAATCTACGCTCCAAAAAAATATAATTATTTAAAACATATCACGAAGTTTGGAATACAACTGTCAGTTTCAGATCTATTACACATGAAAGCATGAATTTCAAGAATGTACTTTTTTCTTGAATCGTAACGTATGACCAATAAATATAGATTTCGACATTTTATCATCCGCACAAATAAAATCATGCGCAATATAACATATTTTCTATTGTGCTTCAACAAGGAAATGAATAAAAGAGACGTATATTCCATGGTTCATTTACGTATGTTTCAGAAAAAAAAGTTGTTTTTTTTAAACAATACTCATTGAAAATATTTAATCTCATCAATCAAAAAAGTCAATGGGCACGTGTGCCCTTTATGTTAATAACAAATTTTAATTTCAAAAGCAAATGTAAGGGCACGCTAAAGAATTTTTAGCTCCCAAACGAGATTGCAGTGTAATGGATTAAAATGTAAATAGCTGTATTTATTTTTTTAAATATTTCTTATAGCTTATTAGCTTTTTTACTGCTGTTTGTAAAAAAAATGCAACACACCACGATGGAATCATCCGAATGAAATGAAATTTCCAGCAAATGTTAATCATAGGATTTTATGCCAAATAGCAAAGTTTCAGAGCCACCACATATGCGTAATGTAAGTAGCGCTCCAGGACTGATCCTAGGGTGTCGACAGGGCAGATCCTAGCAGGTGTGCAGCGCGTGCACTGCACGAGGGCGGCAAAAACAAGGGGCGGCCGCATATAATTCTATCATTCAAGCAAAATTTAGTATAATTTCTAAAAATAAAACTTATAATACGTCAAATAAACATGCTGAATTTTAAATAGTTATTAAAAAATCAAAATAAGTCTCGATTTCCCAATACCTTAGTATATAAGAAAAATAGTGTGTGTTGGTTCACACACATTGTGCATTAATGTCTACTTTTTACGTACAATGATACAATGATTTGATTACGTACAATGATTTGATAGCAAAGTTCGTGAAAGAGCTGGCTATACCGCGATTGAAAAGGTTCCCCCCCCCCTTATTAGCGACACTGACAATGCACTGTGGATTGATACTTAACAAAGGCGTCTCAAAATTGATTTTTGCGAAAGCTGCCTTATAAAGGTATCTAATATGATTAATATTACCTAAGACATAGGAATGCTTAAATACAATATGCATTTGGGGAAATTAAAAGTTTTCAATTTAATAATAGCCTTACAATTCAGAAAAACAAAATAGAGGAAAGAAGTGAGATTTTTTTGCTTATGGTTTTAAAACACTCATTAACAGCATTCATTTTCATGTTTAGTAAAAATGTTATACTTACATCAAAGGTAGTTTCTTGTAATTATATTTGGTATAAAAATATTCGAGAAAAATCATTCAGCTCATTTTGATTAAATAATTTTCATTACAAAGCCTGTTTGAAAAACACTTCAATACTCGCATAGCGAAATGTTAGCGAACTTTACCGAAGTTCTAAATCTTATTTTATGTTGTAGATACTTTAGTGCTATATTTAAAAAAATGCGATTTTTATATGCTTTTTTAAAAAATCCCAAAATATAATAAGATGCCATATAATCAAATAGGCGAATCAACAGATTCACAATATAGCACTGAAAAAAAGAAAAGGAAACATATTAAAAGCCAATCATGATCTACAGTGCAATACGTTTAACTCGAAAACGCTTAAAGAGAAATATCAGATAGCATGAAATAATACAATGGTTCCGACAAATTGTTATGTATTTTAACGTATTTTTTTTCTATCTTAACACATAAAGATTTCCCTTCTGAGAATGAACAAAATACGGAAAACATCAGAGATTTCAGAGGGGTGCGAAAGGAAAGGGTTTCGCATTAATTTTCTATATTCTTGAACTGTCCTACTGTATCATCGGAAGAATTCGTTGCAGTACATGATGATAATGTGTGTACCGCTCCAATCATGACATGAAAGACATTTTATAGTTTGTTCAAAGCTCGAAAAAACATCATTGATACAGGTAACGATGGTGAAAAGGAAATAAAAAACGCACCTCCTGTTTCCAAGTCATAAGAAATGAGGAACATAATGAAAAAAGTGTGAGCAGTTATTTAGACGAACATTCAACTGGTGAAATAAATAAAAAATGGACGACATCGAACAATTTCTGGACAATTTAATAATAAAAAATACAATGCAAAGAAAATTATCAGATTATTTTCCAAAAATTCAATAAATGTTTGGTTTTTCAAAAAAACTTGAAAATTTTGTATACCATTTCATTAAGTTCTTGTGAATGTTTTTTTTCATTCATTTTTATTAAATACATGCATAATATATACATATCTATGTAAATAAAATGTACTTTAATAAAAGCTTAATTTTGTTGAATATATGTTTGTTTCTTTTGCAATATCAATTAACACGAAAATATATTTCAGTCATCTCAGTTTCATGTTAAGCGATTTTCACTGAGCATAGATCTCCCGCTTATATGTATACTCCATCTCCTAGTTGAAGAGTAATTTCATGTAATCTTATCCACTTAGTCCAGTACTTCTCAAATTTTCAACATTGTGACCCAATATTTAATCATAATTTTCATCGCCCCCCCTTCCCACCATTCAATAACAATGCATTGAATTCAATAACACTATATTTTGACGTTAAAACTACACAATGCCACTTAAACGTCTTAAGTGCCACTGGCTTTTATAAACGTCTTGTTCTCAAAGAGTTGTCCCGAACGTATATATACGTCTTTCCGAAGTACGATATTTTCTATGCACTGGTATCCATAAAATTATTCCAAAGACTTTGGAATGCAATTAAAGGACCTTGTCAGTGTTTGCGAAGGAAATACTTATTTCAGAGAAAATTGGCTTTATTACATTTATTCCTTTTCTTCCTCTCCCTCCAATACATCACATTCGCGCGCCTACGTGTAAAAAGGTGGCATTGGGGTACGAATCATGTAACTTTTTACTCGACAGTTAAGGGATTAATTATTAACCTTACAAATTATCAAGATAAGAGTTTATTTTTGCATATAATTTATATATGACAAGCTCATTGTGTCACTGGTAATTATTATTCAATTTGCTCTTAACTTAACTGTTAAATATTATTTATTATAAAATATATTGTGTAGTATCGATACCTTTATAAGTGTATTATATAAGTGCAATTGTGTATTTTTTTATTAAGTTAGAATGTATTTTGTTTGTTTACTATCGGTAAATCAATATTTTTTTTAAGTAATCTTTTGTTTTCGACTTTTCAATATGCACGCGCCCTCCTTGTAGAGTTATTATGCCCCTCTAGGGGGGGCGTGACCCACAGTTTGAGAAAGACTGCATTTATAGCATTGATTCGCGCAATAGATGTCATTTCAACCCTTGTATTATATTTAGTAACAGGGGTATGTGCGCGCTTGTATTCTTTTTAACACAAATCTGGAAATTTAAGTCCAATGAACCTACTTACAGTCACATTTCATATTCTGCGTTAATTTGTGTTTGCATTTTGTCTTTGTTGCCACATCCGTCGAGAAAAATGTTTATAACATAAATCCGTTGCTCAAAATGGTATTTAAATGTTTATAACTGTGTGGGAAAATTCTTTGTAGTCTGCAAATTTCGCAGCCTAAAATTTAGAAGATGTTCCTGTTTAAAAGTAAGTTTTAATGTTGAATCAGTTGATATGTCAATAAATTGTTCCCTCCACTTCATTGGCAAGTCTTCTGATTTATGCATTCTAGCTTAGTTTTTTCCTCTGAGAAATATTCTTTTACAAGTGTTAGATGTGCAAAACATTACACTAATGAGTATAAAATCAGTTTTGTGGAACCCTGGATCACATAAGCAACAGAATACTTATAATATAGGTAGTATATACACTCATGTCCATAAATTAAGGATAATGAAGTTCAGGCAAAGAAAGAGACAGAAACAAAACAAATTTGACTTATTTGTAAAGTATTTATTAAACAAAAGGTAAAGAGCAAAAAAGATGCTATATGTTTGATATAATTAATAAAAATTGCGATTTTTACTCCCTGTAGCAAATTTAAAAAAGAAACTATTTACAAAAAACAGTATAACATGGTTAGTATGATGGTTAATACGGAGTATGTCTCCCGGACGATGCAATACAGGCCTTACAACGCCTACGCATGCTGAGTATCAAATTATCAATCTGATCTTGGGGAATATTACACCACTCATCAAGCAATGCCTTCCGAAGTTCCGGCAGACAGGTAGGAGGGGGTTGATGGGCTGCAATTCGTCGGCCAAGCATATCCCACACATGCTCTATTAGATTCAAGTCCGGTGAGTATGCTGGCCAATCCATACGGGTGATATCCTCCGATTGAAGGCATTCGTCTACAATGTTTGCACGGTGAGGACGGGTGATGTCATCCATAAACAGAAATTCAGCACCCATGGTGCCCCGAAACAAACGTACATGTTGTTCCAGAATGACATCCCGATAGATGTGGCCTGTCATCGTTACACTCTGAACATGCAGGTCAGTTCTGGAACCAAGAATAATTCCTCCCCAAACGAGCCATCCTGCACCACCGTAACGGTGTCGTTTAATGGTGTTCTCTTGGTGGTAACGGGTACCTGGCGCTCTCCATATGAAAGTCCGGCGAGAATTAGACTGCAAACTAAACCTTGACCCGTCGGAAAATATCACACAAGACCACTGTTGCGGTGTCCACAATGCAGGCTCTCTACTCCAGATTAATCGCAGGCGACAGTGAGTTGCGGTAAGGGGAACACATCTGACAGGCCTACGCGCATATAGACCAATGTGCCCTAAGTGTCTGTACACGGTCTGCCTTGAAACTGTCGTACACCGGTAGCTGAAGAGAGCTGACGAAACAGGTCTGTTGCTGTGCTAGGTCTGTTTCTTTTGGCAGTAACTGCAAATACCGGTCCTCATTTGGCGTTGTAACTCGGGGCGACCTGTGCTGTAATATCTACTCACATTACCATTAACTTGGAATCGTTGCCAAAGACTGGAGATGACACTCTGGGCGATTCCAAGTTCCTCGGATACTTCCAGCTGGGTACGTCCACATTCCAGTCGTCAGATAATTCTACTACGTAAAAAATCATCCAAATGCTTCCTTTGTGCCATAACTATGCGGTTATTGCACTGAAAGGCTTTTAAAGCTCTTGTGAACAATTTTACTTCTTTGCCACCATTCCTTATATACCCTCTCTTACACTCTCGTCATTGTGACGTACTATCAGCGCCATCTGGTGATTTCCTGTAATTTGCATATTCTTTTTCAAGATGTGTATGATAATTCTACAGGTGAAATTTTTATTTTAGAGTTCAATTTCTGTGTGATTCTGAATTATCCTTAATTTATGGACATGAATGTATAAAGAAAAAATGTTTTAATATTTTTTATTATATTGCAATAAAAACAACTGCAGGCAATTACTGTAAGAAAAGCTGTCTTGCGCCGAATTTATGTTTTAAATTTCCTCAGGAGACCCTCTTTGAGAAACACGATTTTAGGTACTCTATAATGATTATATGAACTCCATCGAGAACATGAATCTACTTTGCATACATATTTACTTTTTCTTTCCGAATTTTATTTTTCTTGTGGAACCCCAGGATATGCTTGGTGGAACCCCAGGACTCCGTGGAACACAGTTTGAAGATTGAAGAAGAGATCGTATTGGCGTTGTGAGAAAAAACTAGTGAAAAAATGAGATATGGGTGGGCAACCACTAATGTTTTGAGAAACAGAGAAAACAAACGCGTTTTTGCATCTTTTTTTATAGAAGTAAATGATAATAGGCAATTGTACACATCATAGATTCTATAAACAACCTGTAAGATCTTGTCATGTTTAAAACACTGATGCCTAAACATTTGCATACATCAGCGTACTTTTTCCCCACGATCACCTTACATAAGCAATATAATATGCATTTACTTCTATTTTAAAAAAAATCTGTGAAAAGGTTTGTCTTTTGTTCGAAACAGTTAAGGAGTCAGGAATTTGTAGCCACAACAAACATTTCTCCCACTAACTTCGCACCGTCGAACTATGACTATTTTGCACAGACAATAATTCCACTAAATTTTGTTTTAAAAATAATAAATAATAATAGATGATGATTTGTTTTTCAAAAAGTTTCCCGTTAGCTGTTCCCCTATGTGAAACAAAGCATTTTAATACAAAAAAGGGTCAGAAATTTATATTTAATTCCTTAGTTCAGTGCTTCTCAAACTGTTAATGTTTGCGACCCAATATTCAATCATCATTTTCCTCGTGCCCCTTCCTTCTATACAATAACAATGTTTTGAATTAAATTATTCTATACTTTGACGCTAAAGCTACAATCCGACTTAAACTCCTTAAGTGCCACTGGCTTTTTAAACGAAGATATTAGAATTTGTAGACAAGAATGATTTGAAAATTTTGCTCAAGCAATAAGAATTTTTTAACCTTACATGTTTGTGTTGCTTCAGGGGAAAAAAGTTTCCGTAAATGAAAAATTATTAAAAATTTCTCGAGAAATGAAATAGCACAAGAAAGGTTTTCAGATTTAACCATCATCTCTATTGAATCCAAAATCTAAAAAAAAAAAAAAGATTTTACCGAAACTATTGACAAATTTGGGTCTCAGAAAGCCAGAAAAAAATTATTTTATAGTTAATTATTAGAAAGTCTTTGTAGAAGGACTGATTTATATATTTTTCATTTAACGAGATTTATGCTTTAGTACATTTTTTATTGGATTAGATTTTCTGAGAAATTGTATTTCTAATTATATAATGTATATTTTTATTTCAAAAGTAGTATTTTTGTTTGTTTATTGTTTAATTAAAAGTATTTTGTCGCTATTATAAAATATTAGCTAGTAAAAAAAAGGGTTCTATTTTTAGAATTGTATTTACACTTTATTAATGTTTTACTTTGATACATGTAGATGAGTTTATATCGACAACGTTAATTATTAGTCAAAATATGAAAAATTCTCTAGAGGGGTGGCAGATTAGGTCTTTGCACGCGGGCGGCCGATACCCTAGGATCGGCCCTGGGTGTCGGCGGCCCTCGTGCAAAGACCTAATGTGTGGCCCCTCTAGAGAATTTTTCATACTTTGGCTAGTAATTAATGCTTACATTATAAACTCTTTACCTGTGTAAGAGTTAAAAGTAAAACATTAATAAAATGCAAACCAAGATCACTTCTTTCCTCTATTTTGTTTTTCTAAATAGTAAGGTTATTGTTAAGTTTAAAACTTTTAATTTCCCCCAATGCATATGGAATTTAAACACTCCTATGTTTTAGGTATGTTCGTAAAGCAACTTTCACAAAAATCCTTTTTGAGACGCCTTTCTTGTACATTGATATATAGTACGCCGCAAGTGCCGCTGAAAAGCAAGAAAACCTTTTCTTTTACGGAATTGCGGGCTCTGTCACGAATTTTATTCTCAAATGAAGAATGTGTGTAAAGAGTAGACATTAATTAATGACGTGGGCCAACACCCCGTGCACTAACATTTTACTTTTCTGAAGCTATGCTATGCAATTGGGAAATCGGGACTTATTTTGATGTTCAATAACTATTTAAAAATTCAGCATATTTATTCAACCTATTATAAGTTTTATCTGAGCAATTCGTAAAAAATTTGCTTGGTCGATTAACTATATGCGGCATCCTCTTGGTTTGGCAGCCCGCGTGCGGTGCAAGCTCTGCACACCTGCTAGAATCGGCCCTGCAATACCCTCTGAACTGATGCTGAAAACATATAAATAGAGGGCTGAAGTGGGACATTGAAACTCTTGCATGGTTATTTGTTTGAGGCGAACTTTTAGTGGGACCTAAGTGTGCCCCACTCCCCGACGAAATAGGGTGAAATTTCAACAATTTGCGGATTTGAACAGGGGAGAATCATTGGCCCTCGTGAAATAGGCTTTTCCTGTTACGCAATAGCAACTCGTGCGTAGCCTAACAGTTCCACAGTGATCCGAGTTTGGAAGCAATGTACCGATGAGCACCGGAGAACTCGAAAAACTGAGAGTGGGTGACGGAAGTTGGCATCTGTGCGCGATGATAGACACCTGGTCCGTTGACACAACTCTTCAATGTCTACTGCACCGTGAACTGCATGCAAGGATTCTTTTACATAGGATCTCTCTTACGGAAAACCATCGACGTCTACGTCTGCAATGGGCTTATGAACACAGAATCTGGTGGACTGATTGACAACAAGTTGTCTTTTCTGGCGAATACCACTTTAATTTGTGGAGCCATGATGGCCGCATTCGTGTTAAGCGCTATGCCGATGAACGCTGTCTTCCAGAGTGCATTATCGAACGTCATAGAGGTAAAACACTTGGAATTATGGTCCGAAGTGCAATTTTGTATCATGGATTATCTCAGCTGCTTCGAATTGAGGGTAATCTGAATAGCTACAGGTATGTCAGTGAAGTGCAAGAGTCCAAACGCGTTCTCTTCCTTCAAGGCATCCCTGGAGCTATCTTTCAGCAGGATAATGCCCGTCTACATGTTGCAAAGACTGTTCGAGACTTCTGTTCAGCCCAACACATGCAACTTCTTCCTTGACCTGCTTATTTGCCGGATATGTCACCCATTGAACATGTATAAGATTCGATAGGTCGACGTCTTGCTCGTGATCCGCGTTTTACAGCTTCAAAAAATGATATTTGGGGCACATACAAATAATATGGAATTCTCTTACCCTAGCAAACATTTAACATCAGTCTGATTTCTTGCCTCATAGTATATCTTTACTCATTGCAGCGCGTGGTGGCTACACCAAATACTAATTTCGGACACTTAATATAGTTTTTTTTTCTTTTTTGCTTTGAAAATTTATTGATTTATTTGTACCAATACAAGTTGTTTGTGTATTTAAATTTCATTTACTTCTAATGACTTCTCTATGGTGTTGCATTTTTACAAACAGCATTTTAAGTATTATTTTGTTAACTTTTAAAATTATGTGTGTTTTTAAATCTGGAAACAATTTCTTTTGGTAACCTCTTGCTTTGCCAGATTGGCAACAGTTTATAATGTTGACATTGGTTAACTTAAAGCTTTTCTCCTGAAGTGGCAATTAGGAATAATGAAATAATAATTTGATAATTTTTAAGCAGTTTTACAATTCTTTAACCATAAAGGACCAACAACAAGGTGAAAATAATTACCGAATAAACTGTCATTTGGGAAGCAGTTTTAAATTAAAACTCTCCTGATCTTTTAAGAAAAGACCCCAATTGTGAAATTCTATTTCAAATAGAAGAATGCCCGAAATTTAATATAAGCTCCAGTAGCTATAAAACAAACCATCAGGGAGTAATAAAAATTTGGAAATATCCAGTAAATAAGAATTTTCTTTTCATTTTAATATGAAATGAATGGATATTTTTGATTCAAACTGTAGTAAAATGTATGAAAGTATAGGAAACTGTATAATATTAGAATATATGAATCGTGTTACATACTGAATAAGTAATTTAGTTGATGTTCTAGAAAAAAACTACTGACGAAAAATCTTACAATTTTGAATCAGCCAAAAAATCAGGAAGATATTTGAACTCATACCTCATTCACCATTGTTCCACGTAAGAATTTTAAAAACTAATCGATTCAAGGAGTGACAAATACACTCATGTCCATAAATTAAGGATAATTCAGAATCACACAGAAATTGAACTCTAAAATAAAAATTTCACCTGTAGAATTATCACACACATCTTGAAGAAGAATTTGCAAATTACAGGAAACCACCAGATGGCGTTGATAGTACGTCACAATGACGAGAGTGTAAGAGAGGGGTACATAAGGAATGGTGGCAAAGAAGTAAAATTGTTCACAAGAGCTTTAAAAGCCATTCAGTGCAATAACCGCATAGTTATGGAAAAGGAAGCATTTGGATGATTTTTTACGTGGTAGAATTATCGGACGACTGAAATGTGGACGTACCCAGCGGGAAGTATCCGAGGAACTTGGAATCGCCCAGAGTGTCACTTCCAGGCTTTGGCAACGATTCCAAGATGATGGTAATGTGAGTAGATGTTACAGCACAGGTCGCCCCCGAGTTACAACACCGAATGAGGACCGGTATATGGCAGTTACTGCCAAAATAAACAGACGGAGCACAGCATCAGACCTATCTCGTCAGCTCTCTTCAGCTACCGGTACGACAGTTTCAAGGCAGACCGTGTACAGACGCTTAAGGCACATTGGTCTATATGCTCGTAGGCCAGTCAGATGTGTTCCCTCTACCGCAACTCACTGTCACCTGCGATTAATCTGGAGTAGAGAGCATGCATTGTGGACACCGCAACAGTGGTCTTGTGTGATGTTTTCCGACGAATCCAGGTTTAGTTTTCAGTCTGATTCTCCCGGACTTTCATATGGAGAGCGCCAGGTACCCGTTACCACCAAGAAAACACCATTAAACGACACCGTTACGGTGGTGCAGGATAGCTCGTTTGGGGAGGAATTATTCTTGGTTCCAGAACTGACCTGCATGTTCAGAGTGTAACGATGACAGGCCACATCTATCGGGATGTCATTCTGGAACAACATGTACGTTTGTTTCGGGGCGCCATGGGTGCTGAATTTCTGTTTATAGATGACATCGCCCGTCCTCACCGTGCAAACATTGTAGACGAATGCCTTCAATCGGAGGATATCCCCGTATGATTGGCCAGCATACTCACCGGACTTGAATCCAATAGAGCATGTGTGGGATATGCTTGGCCGGCGAATTGCAGCCCGTCAACCCCTCCCACCTGTCTACCGGAACTTCGGAGGGTATTGCTTGATGAGTAGTGTAATATTTCCCAAGATCAGATTGATAATTTGATACTCAGCATGCGTAGGCATTGTAAGGCCTGTATTGCATCATCCGGGAGACATACTCCGTATTAACCATCATACTAACCATGTTATACTGTTTTTTGTAAATGGGTTCTTTTTTGAAATTTGCTCCAGGGAGTAAAAATCACAATTTTTATTAATTATTTCAAACATATAGCATCTTTTTTGCTCTTTACCTTTTGTTTAATAAATAGACTTTGCAAATAAGTCAAATTTGTTTTGCTTCTGTCTCTTTCTTTGCCTGAACTTCATTATCCTTAATTTATGGACATGAGTGTATTTTCTCCATATGGCAGTTTTCGATGTCATTCAAATCTGAAGCTAGAGAATATTTAGCTATTAATTTACTAGAAAGCAAAGATAATGAATATTATGCTGTTTCTAGAGCAACAAAACCTCTTACTTTTCTTCATCTTATACTTCTTTTATTTACACGATAGCCCAGGGTGTTCCAAGGCCATCTGAAAAACCTTCTTTCATTGTGATTTCCGCTTAGCAACAGATCTCCAATTAGTCACTGTTAAAACTTTAAAATCGTCCTCCACATAATCAGCCCTTTAATCCTAGTTCTAGTTTCAATAGGTTTGTAATTGAAAATTCTGAACTTCAAGGATGAGGGTCTATACGGCAGATGCAAACCTCAAACGACCAATCTTGATGGTTTTAATGATATATGTTTCCTTAAATAGCTTATATGGTTCAAAACTATGTCGTTGTCTCCACAATCCATTCTCATTCACATCACCAAAGATGTATCTAATTACTTTACGCTCAAAGGTGATTAGTGATTATGATTACGAAGATGATTACGTTCAGTCTGTGATTGACTAAATCACAGACGAACAGCTAATCATCTTTGAACGTAAAGTTTTTAGATATAAGTTTAGTAAAGTTTTTAAAGTCCAAATTTCAGATATATAGGTAAGAACGGGTCTGATTGTTTTATACAGCATAATTTTTGTATGTCTTTTAAATAATATTGATTTTAAAAATGCTCTTAGACCATGAAGACAGCTATTAGCGTCTTTTAATTTCAACACCAATGTCGTTCAGAATGTTAATGTTTTAGACCAAATACGCAAAATTATCAACCACTTGAAATTTGTAATTTTCAGTCTGCAGAAATTTAAAACTTGACAGAGTTTTTGTAATTGGAATGAATTTAGTTTTGTCTTCGTTAACAATTAAATGCAACTTTTGAATGCAACTTTCGTGAATCTACTTCCGAAAATTTTGCGACAGTTCTTAAAAAAACACTCAAGAAAATGTTAACTTTCAGGAAATCATAGATATGAAATTTGATAAAATGATGACTGCTTTCCAAACATTATTAGAAAAACAAACGGCATTCCTGATGGAAACTTTAAAAAATCAATGAAAACTGTATTTTCTCATGTATGTAGCATAATAGATTCGACGACGCATTGCTCTCCCCCTGGAAGAAAGAAAAGAGCTTCAGTCACATTAAATCCCCCCACGGGTCCAGTTACAGGCGGTTCTGGCAAAAGTGGAATGCTCAACACTGAAATCGGATTTTAAAAAATTCTCTATATATGCGTTCTAATTTTCTGTACATATGTTTCACTCCAGTACTTTAATAAATTATTTTTTTATTTGTTCCTCAAAAGGGATGAATCTTTTTGATATTTCGGTGAAATACTCCTTTTTCCCTTTTCTAAATTCATGCATTTTTTACAATGGAACTGTAGAAGCCTAAAAAATAAAACCATTTGGTTAAACATCCCTCCCTTTTCGCAAGCAGATATTTTAATTTTCCAAGAAACCTTTTTATCAAATGAAGACAGTTTTAATATTCCAGGGAAAAAGATATTCAGAAAGGACAGACAAAATAGACCTGGAGGTGGTTTAATAATAGCCGTTCCTCTGGATGTCTCCGCCCAACAAATTCCTATTCAGTCAGCACAAATAGAAGACTTGGAATCACTTGTAGTTAAAATAAATATTAAAGACATTTCTTTTTATGCTATAAACATCTATGCATCACGTGGACAATATTACTATAATCAAATCCTTTCTCGACAGATCCTTTCTTCATTTTTGGCGATTTTAACCTGCATCATCCGATGTGGGGATCAGATCACAGTTCCAATACAGTAATATTTTCGTTGATTGGTTGACTGAATCAAATTCAATACTTCTTAATACAACAGTTCCTACTTATAGAAATTCAGCGGATAAATCCTCTTTAATCGATCTTACAATTTGCTCCTCAAACCTCTCTGGATATACTAATTGCTATGTTTCAGCTGGTTTTGTTGATAGTGATCATAGTCCAGTAATAACAGAATTTTCTCTACGAAAGCCGAGTAAAAGATTTGTAACAAAAACTAACTGGCAGATTGTGAAAGAAGAAGTGGAGATTATACTAAGCAATCCAGAAGAAAATATAGATAATCTTATTGACAAAATTTCGAAAATTATACATAGTAATAGAAAAGAAATAAAAAATTCTAACAAATCTTTCCCTCCTTGGTGGAATGGTACTTGCCATAATTTTTATAAATTAAAAAAAAAAGTTTAGGAAAAAAGCTATATGAAGCATTTCTCCTCAATTATGGATCAAATACAAGCAATATGCTAGTAAACTCAGATTTCATATTAAAAGTGCCAAAAGATTATATAGGGATAGTATTTGTAACAACGTTTCTAATCCAAAGATATTTTTAATATTCTTAAGAAGCTCTCCACCTCTAATAATATAGAAGATAAGCATAATATCCTTCAAATAAATAATAGAGTCATTACTCATCCTCAAATTCAAGCAAATATTTTTGCGGATTTTTTTTTTTTTTTTTTTTTGCATCTAAAAACGTTCATCACGAACCAATTCCTCTGGACTTTTTCCACAAAGCGGATAACATTCTTAACAAACCTTTTCATATTTCTGAAATTCACAGAGCAATAAAACTCTCTAAAAATTCTACTCCTGGAGCTGATCATATCACTGCATCCTTCCTTAAAAAGTTTGATCACAGTGGCTGTGAAGTAATTTTAAGATATTTTCAAAATCTGTTTGATAATGCAATAGTTCCAAACTCTTGGAAGCACGCGGTCATCCTCCTGATTCCTAAACAATGTAAAGACAAATCTCAAATTTCATCTTATAGACCAATAGCACTGACTTCCATCTTTTCAAAAACCTTTGAAAGAGTCCTAACCAATAGATTAAGCTACTTTTTAAACTGCAGAAAGAAAACTTCATCCTCAACATTACGGTTTCGTCCCTTTTAAAGATAGCAGAAGTGCTACATATATTCAAAAAGCAATAGCGGATGCAAAATCCCAAAAGAAATATTTTGTAGGAATAAGTTTAGATATAAAGAGCGCATACGCGAATTCAGTTTATATCGACGGTCTTCTCTATAAATGTCTGCAAATTGATATAACAGGAAAAACAGCTATTTGGATCCACAAGTTTCTCACACAACGGTTTTTCCAAATCAAATGGAGGGGATTTCTTTCCTCCAAAAGCATATCTTCCCAAGGTCTTCCCCAGGGTAGTTAGTGTCCTCTCTCCCCTTTTATATACTATCTACATGCATGATTTTTTGACACCTTGGAACACGACACCGAATGTTTAATATACGCCGACGACGTATTTATTTACTGCTCTAATCATTCTCTTGAGTACATTCACAAAAAATTGCAAAATACGTTGGAAAGAATTTATCAATGGTGCAAATATTGGAAGCTATCTCTTAGTCCAGATAAAAGTACAATTGCTGAATAATCCAATAAAAGAATTAATACGTTTCCTAATATTTTATTGGAAGGGCATCCACTACCTTGGCAATCCTCAATCAAATATTTAGGTGTTCACTTTTCCAAACGGAGTCAGAATGTTTCTTTAAGAAATCAATTAAATAGCAAAGCATTGAAAAAAATTAATAGCCTTAAGGCTATGGCCTACAAGCATCATGGTCCAAGAGCTGCAGATCTGATCAAAATAGTAAACAATAGTATTTGCAGTGTTTTCTTCTATACTTTAGCCATATAATAAATAAATGGTCTGATAATCAACTTAAACCTTTTAATGTCATTCAAACAAAAGCCCTCCGAATTGCATTAGGACTTCCACAATGGACTCCAAACATTGTACTTTTAAAACTGGCTGGACAGGAAATTCTATCCGACAAAATACGAAGACTAGCAAACAACTACTTCCTTTCTCAATTTTCAAACCAAACCTTTTCTCCATTATATTGCAATAACCCTACTCTATGAATCTAAATATTATGGAAGAAGATAAAAATAATATTATAAATATATTAAATCCCTTGAATGCTATTAGTGGTCAAATTATCTCAATCCCCAGAATAACATCTTTCTCAATTCTCCCATGCAAAATATATGTCGATAACTACAAATTTCAGAATAAAACTCTACTAATACAGATTTTAAGGGGCTTATTTGATGAAACAATAGATCATGATTTCCAAGGCTTCTATATAATAGCTACCGACGCCTCTAAAACTAAACAAATTACATCAATTTCAGGTATTACGGAAAATTCCTCTTTTGCCTACAGTATCAATCCCAATAATTCTATTTTCACAGCTGAAGCTCTGGCTATCTGCCAAGCTTTAGATGATCTGAAAGTTACAAACAAAAATCTGCTAATCTTATCTGATAGTCTCTGTCCTCTCTGCTCTTCAAAATTATTCGATCAAATCTCATAGTGTCATCCATAAATTAGCTAGCAAGATATACATTTTATCACATTATAATGACCAGATAATTCTACTTTGGACTCCGGGACATTCAAATATATTGTGGAATGAACAGGCGGATAATCTCGCAAGATCTGTCACAGAGTCTAATGTTCACATCGACTGGATCGCCTCAGAAGACATAAAAAAATATTTACCAAGAGAGTTTTAAAAAAGCAAATGATAACTTCTGTTCAAGCAAATATTTGGAAAAATTGGGCAATATTCCAAACATAGGCTCTATTTCTAAATGGACAAGCAATAGAAGAGAAGAAATCCTATGCACTCGAATCCTCAGTAAAATGATCATCACTCCTGGACTCCCTACGTAAATTTAATTTATCAGACAACGCAAACTGCAGAATCTGTAATTGCTTAAACGATTTGGACCACATCTTGTTTCATCCTCGAAATCAATTAAAGCACTTTCTCAAAATTGATCCACATTATAACATTACTTTCAAAGAACTATTGGAGAAAGCTTTGTCAAATAGATTATCATTCAGATTTTTTTATCCAGAAAATGAAATATTTTGACATCTATTAATTTATTAATCCTTTAGTTTTTTCAGGGGATAATAGCCTTTGTAGCTCTATATCCCACAAAACCTGAACTGAACTGAACAGTATGTCTTGAGCGTAATTTACATCATTTTCATTCGAAATCAAATCCCGTAGGAAACAATTTTCTGGAGAGAGAGGTTAGGTTTTAATCTTCATCATAGTAAGAAAACCTAACAAAGTTTTTGGAACATTCTTTTAATTCATGTTTTTCTAAGGTTAATTCCATAATTTAATGCCCTTAATATTACATATCTAATGAATAAAGATAGGGTGCTGTATAACAATTATTAGAATACCATTTAAGCAATGTGAAAGTAATATTTTAATTAAGATGAGTGGCTTTGTGCATGTGAAAGAATTTTAAATAAAACTAAAATATATATATATATATAAAATACATGTTAATTTTAAAGTATATAGTGCATTTTACCAGAACATGCAAGAAGTACCTTATAGAGGGGGGGGGAGTGAATAAACTCAAATAACCATAGAAGGTTCACTTACAAAGATTTACTGATTCAGAAAATGTTGAATAAATTGTAATTGTAGTAACAAAATTGCAATGAATTTGCAGAAAAGGGAATTGATGAACAAAAATTTTATGTCGTAATTAGATGCAATAACAATGTAATGAAAAAAATAAGTAGAGAACTAGAATTGAAAGAAAATGGAAAGTTAGAATTTATTTCAATTAGAAAAATAATATACCTCATAAAAGGTTTACTGTAGATGATGATGGAAGTATGAGAATAAAGTCTAGAAAGGAAAAGAGGGTTAATTTTCTGAATCAAAATCGTTGATGAATTTGATATTCTAATGTAAGACATTTATTCCTCAATGTAATTTATACACGGATTCATATTATAAAAACAGAGTGAAAATTTAGTAAACTACACAAAAGAATTTTATTTTAAACCAGTGTCAAAAATGTTCTTAAATTAATTGAACTGGATCTTGCACACCTTGTTACAATGCCATTTTATGCATGTTAGGTATGCTTATAAAAATGAGTCAGCAACCCTTAGAATTGTTTACAAACATTAAAAATCTTTTATATGTAATTACTCAATGAATGTCTATAACCTTTAATAACTATCTTAATGTAAAATTATCTAACAATTTAGAAAAGTAGTGTAAATTTTATATCATTGTAAAAAAACCTGATAAATTCATTTATGCTGAAATATTTAGATATGTAAAACTCAAAAAAAGAGAACAATAAAAAAGGCGGGGATTAAATAGGGGTGATATTCAAACAATGTCGGGTGGATGGTTAGCTAAATCCTAAAATTAAAATAATAATATATAATACTCTTTTATGTGTAATTATTAAATGATTGCTTTTTTCAAATACCTTATCTGTAGTGGGTCATGTCCACCACATTCCCTGTTATCTCCACCACCTAACCTTATCTCCAAAGCCACCACCACTCGGCAGAACCCCCATTTATATACTAATCATATGTGTACCCTATCATCTCAAACCAATCGTGTGCCCTACCCATGAGATGACCCTTCAGATAGGCACAAGCCAAATTTGAGGCTATCCCATAGTAAGTAATATTGTTTCCAATACTATCCAAAAATTCATTAACATCTTCCTGTCTGATAAAAAAAAAATTCAGGCAGGACCCTCAAATTCGATGCAAATGCAGGCCTTTGGGCACCATTGTCACGTCCCGTCAACTGCAGGTGTTGGTGTGGGTTAGAGTAAAAATCAGCTATTTTACAATTAACACAATTTTGTTGACTATATCACTTAATAGCCTTAGTCTACCTAATTGAGAATGCACTTAAATCATAAAAACCTGAGGAGCTATCAAACTTTATAAATTTAATATAATGAAATAAAAGCACTTATCTAATCTCCTGAGCGCTCTTGCTTCAATACTTGAATAATATTCCACTTGAATTAACTATACAACCAATGGCGGCGCGAGACCTGAAATTAATGTGGGCAAGATCCTTTTTGCGAGGCCCTCTGGGGCGTAAGAGGGTTAATAAAATAAACCCTCTTACGCCCTCAGAACCAATTTTTATTTATAAAGAAAAAAACCTAACTTTTTCTCATATTTCTTTGGCACATTAAACAATAATAAAAAAAATTAAACAATTTTTCTACTCTTAGTTTTGCTGAAATCCTTCATGATTGGCTAGAAATTTATCTTAGATGCTATATCTGCTTCAATAAAAAAAAAACTGGCCAAAGCTGAAAGTCTTTTCTTACCCATTGGACTTCTTACATAATTTTTATCAGTATTGATTTTGAAAAGCTTCTCTCTGCAGAAGCGGTACTTACAGGTATTGTTAATAAAATTCGAAAGGCAATGTAAATATTTCGAAAAATTTCTTTCAAATCGTTCTTTAATGACATATTGGAGCAGATGTTTCACGTCTGAAATGGTGTTGGGTAAATTTGGAATCATATTTTGTAATTCTTCATATAATTCGTAAGATGTCACTGTTCTCACCTAATTGCAGGACTGTGAGTAAATCTTGACAGTTTTTCAGTATTTGCTCTTTTGGAATATTTTTGAACTTGTTTAAGTCATAGAGAAAACCAAAATTTTCAAAATGTTGATTTAAAGACATAAATCTTGAATCCATATTGCTTATCACAGAATCAATCATGGTATTGAAAAAGTCTGTTTTATACCGGCTTTTTACAGAATCTGTAGTTTGATCGCCACCTTCATAATCAAACATTCTATTCTTTTTGGCTGCTCTTTTATTTTTAAAATCTTTTTGGCAAATAATAAATGCTTTTCTGAATAAACTTAAGCGCGTCAGCAAGCAGTTTTCGAATCCAGTTTGTCAATACTCTTTGATCCAGCTACAAACTGTACGCAAATGTTCAAAAGTAATGCATAAATGGGCTTGAACAGATTGCTATAATTTGCTTATGCTATTGACACACGTTAATAACTCAATCACTGAGTGTGTCGGATTATTCCGTTTGTTTATTAAGTTTTCTTTGCATTAAACATTATCAAATTGTAATACTACAGACTTCACCACTTCAATTCTGCTTTCCCACCTTGTGTCTGATTAAGGTTTAATAGGAAGCTCTTATTTATCATTGATAATTTTTCCAGCGTTTGCTAGAACTTGAAAATAGCAACAACACAAAAACAAAACAAAAAAAGAAACGAGCCTTACAGTAGTCGCATACGATGTGTAACATCTGACATGTTGTTGTGGTAAATTCGCAATAGTAACTTAAATCCTGAAAAAAATGAATCGTTGATGATTGGAAATAATTTTCTATGGAATAATAATATCTTTAATGAAAATTTTAATTAATTAACACAAGGAGTAATGCAATTTTTTTATCAAAAATAATTATTCTTGTTCAATTTGTGGAAGAGCGGTAATAACTTATGATAACTAAAATATGACACACTGTTAGTTGTCGAAACATTTCGATTTGTGTTCATTTCAAGCTTGAGTTCATCATTCAAAAAAGCTATGAGTGGCTCGGCTTCTAGCAAACTGAAGTTAACTTTAAAATCACCACACAAAATCATGGGAAGAGAGTCATAGTTTTTCTTTTTTAAAAAAAAAGCATAAACACCTTCGGTATATGGTAAAAGTAAAAAATGCAAGAAATCTTTAATTTTTTGAACCGTTTGATTCGGAGAAATGTATACGACCACCGAAATCACTCTGTTTGTCCATTTTCAAATAAGCATTCTGCCGCACATATGTCCCCAATATCTTGACTAACAATACCCAGTCAACTTGTTTGACGATAAGTAATATCCATATGTTGAGCCACAACATGTGAGTTGTTCCGTTTACGATAGACCGCAACACCAGCTGCTATGTGGCCCGGTCGTTTAAATTGTACACAGCAATCGAAGTCAGGTATCGAAACACGTTCGTCATTGTCTAACCACGACTCTGTCTAAAGGACTTGGCTTCTTCTCTGATCCTAGAGTGAGAAAACAAAACAAAAACAAAGATGCCACGGCCTAGACCGCAGGGAGTGGGGGATGGTGGCGGAGCCCTCCCGAATGAAGGAGAAAAAACGGAACTTCACTCCGAGAGCAGCGAAGAGAGGTAGCTTCCCCAACTTCCTGTTACGCATTTCCGTCCTTTTTCACGAAATCACTCCCACAAATCTCCAGCAATCGAGAGGAAAGATGTTACACATCAAAAATCTTCTGAATAAAACTAAAAAATGTTTTTGTTGTTACTGATGAATTAGCTGCGTCTACCAATAACAAATTCCAGCTATGACAACCGCAAGGTGGGAAAAATGCCCTGGGATTTATATTTGATATTCGAGTTTAAACTCCACTATTTATGCCTACCATATTTGCACCATAATAGTCGTATCCTTGTCCACAACAGTTCTGAATATCTAAGCCATTTTTTTTTTATCTCTCCCAGTAATGCATTAGTCAAACATTCTCCAATCATTTCAGTGACAGCAAGAAATCCGAAAATCCGATCAAGTTTTCTTCAATACTTCCAGTTGATGTACTACAATATCTTAAGATGACTGACAATTTGTTAAATTCTAATACAGTCTCTAGTTCAGTCGAGTAAAAAGAATAATATTTTTTACCTCTTTTATCTTACATACCAATCACTTCACCGGTAACTGTGTTTGACATGATTGTGATCAATTCATTTTGAATATTGTGGCTTAGATAATGGTGTGCAAGTTGTTTATTATCAATGCGATTTATGTGTTCCCGCAACGTAGGATCATATTTAGATATCAATTTAAATAAATTTATGAAATTTCCAGATTTCTCAGTGTCTTCATCTCTTTTGAAAGATTCTCTGTGGCCTCTAAATGGCAGTTTATGATATGCTAAGAAATTTATAATATCAATTAATCTCTCAAACAAATCGTACCAATGTTTTTTTGAGACTCAAAAATTCCCCTTTCGTGTTTTCTCGGTGTTCCCCCCCCCCCGTGCTTTATTCCCTTCTCTAATGTTATCCTTTAGAACATATAGGTCATGTATTCTTTAGTATTCTCATATGTCTATGTAAAATACTACTTGAGTGTTTTCAATCACTGCACAATTCCTGTACCATTTGAATTTGTGAATTACCAAATAGTTTGAATGGAAAGCAGAAAACTTTAATAAATCAACCAGCGACTACGTTGAGTTTCACCATTATTTAGTTTTCTTGAGAAATGAAAAAGTATCTATGATCATCATCAATAGGATAATATTCATCACTGTTATTTAACTGCCGTGTGGGACCACTTTGAATTATATCATGACCGGTAAGCATCTATCTTGGGAAACGTACACAATCCAGGGTCAAAACTGGGAAATGCTTGTTTCACTACGTTACTGGTATCTGTCTCTATTCACAGGCGAAGAACTAATCTCAATCTCTTCTTGATTGTGACTTATATTACTCAACGTGAACACAGAAATCTCAGCATCAGATTATGATTGGCAAGTTTTTGATCCTATTTCTATTTCCGATTTTCGTCGTTCGGTATCAATAGTTGGGGCATTTGGAGTAACTTCCAAATTCAACGGAGACTCGGATACGGATAAATGTTGTTCAGAAGTCGAAGGAACCGATTAATTTGATTCTCTACTGCCAGATTTGGTCTGACCGAGAAACTTCATCATACCTAAGCTTTAAACCTGGTTGGATACAACTTGTCACAATGATTTTACGCTCACTGATTCTAATTTCTTTCCTTTTATTTTTTATATCCATGAATTGCTTCGTGTCTCACAAAACATTAAATTATTGCATCAGAACTTTCTTAAGCTATTTTACTTGATAACGGAATGCAAAAACTCGGTTAACCTATTACGCCTGTAGATAAAAATTTCAAGAATCAAGAATATTTCAAATAGTGAACGCACACTTTTTCTGCCTACGATTTGTGTGTGTACTTTGCTACAAAACTCCCGTTATCTTATGTAGTTTTAATTCAAAATTAACGAATTCTTGCATGCTCTCTCAATATTTAAATAATCGTAAGCAAATTCACGAAATATTGTTAGAAAAAAATTATATTTCTATTAAATTTTACCTTTTCCGTGTGATGGACGAACGCAACTTTTTCAAGCAAGTGTTGCCAAACCATAACATAATGTACCTTTACACATCACGTAAAAATATTTAATATTAAATTTATAAGTGAACAAAATCAACCGGAGTCTAAGTAAATAAAGTAATAATGCATAACATTAGAGAGTATTTATAATATTCATTAAAATGCGAAATCTAACGACAGATAACCTGGCAACTTAAATAAAAACGAACACTAAAACACTGTAAACGACGAACACTGTAAAATAATTTTCGATGTGAAATTCTTACGAAAGAAAAAAAGTATAACTTACCTTATTCTTGATTTCTGCATCCTGAGATGAGCTATCTAAAGATTGCTTATATTATACTGCAACTTTTAAGAAGGGGAGTTCTTTGTGTGATGCAAAAATGATTCCATGAAAAAAGAAATAAAAAACTGATACATTCCATTATGCTTTCTTCTCTCATTATGCTTCATTTGATTGAATACTCATAAACCTAGACCAAATTTTCATTTTAAATCCTTCCTCTGCTTTTGAAGTATCGTAATATTATTTTACTTGAAAAAGGCATACCAGATGTACGTTATTTACGACTTCGCTAAATGAAAATGAAATACATGGGGTGAGGGAGGGAAACTAAAGAAGGCGATTTGTTGCTTCGTGAAAAGTAAATCATATTTTCACCCTCCTTACATCTAACGTAAGGTATACTGTAATAATAAGAGATGAATTTTTTTTATATCTTCCTAGCATTTTATCCGATTCTCAGTCTGATTTGTGTTTTATCTGTCAGTAATTTAGGTTTAAAAAGAAAAACCGCTCAAGAAAAGTATCTCTTCCGTCACGGGGATTACAGCAAATAAAAAAAATGTGTTTTATTTGGTTATTGGATCAAAGATATCTAAAAAGTGAATAACTTTAGATCGCCAATTGGAAAATCACTTAAAAATTCGATTTTGAAAAAATGCAAAGCGAATTTCGAGAAAATCTACGCAAATGGCTTCAGTCAGACTTTGGGCCTGTATACTCTGTTTCACCTCAAGTTGGCAGCATTAGGAAGGGTACGATGACCGAATCACAGCCGCTGCCGGGTTACTCTAGGAACAGAGTGCGACTAAACGAATAAATATCACCATATTTGGCGAGTGGGGAAAAAATGCTTGTGGAAAAATTTTTTCATTAAAATTGTAGAAGCTGTTTTTTTTTTTTTTTTTTTTTTTTTAAAATAGTATATGCCACTTTTTTAATGGAGATATTTAAGGGCTTACGTTTCAATATGTTTAGAAATATATTGATGAATAAACTAGCAAAACTTTTCTCAAACAAAATCTCAATAGTTCTTAACATATTGAAGGCAATGTTTTTTTAATGAAAAAATACCGTTAAATTGTAACTCATGCTTTCATTAACTTGATTTTTAAGTGACTTAGGACACTTTCAAAATAAATGGCTAATTTTTCTTCAATTTTTATTTATTACATCCGTTTATAAAATACAAATTTCTATCTTGTTTTTTAAGAATTAATCGCCTTTTCTCGGTTATTACTATTTTAAATCCGTTTGTAATAATTATTCACATCCATGTATAAATGCCGTTTATGTATGTTAACTTAAAATATACAGAAGCACAAATTTCAGCCACATCATTTACTTCCATCAGAAATTTCGTTAATGTAGGAATCTCATTTTTTCGAAACAAGCCATGGATTTTTCACCGAATGCATGCAATGTGAAGTCGTAATATTTCACCAGCCTATTACACTTGCCTACGGTACAGGGTCGTTTTTTACCAGAACTTCTTACAACACTTAATGCCTTCTTTTCTTTCTTCATACGGGAAACAGTTCTTTTCGAAACGCCAATCAGTTCAGAAACCTTTTTCACGATTTCTCTGATGGATTCTTGCGGGATTTCTTCTCGAAGTCAATATGTTTTTCCGAGCTCCGCTTCGGATAGACAGCGAGGTTGGTGACATTTCTATCTCAGACATGTTCAAAATGTCAAAAAGAAGAAGAATAAAGATAGTTGTACGAATTATCAAAATAGTACGTATGAACGATAGCAAAGACGCAAAGGGTATGGCGTTGATTTGGCGGGAATGCTTAGGTAACTCCGCCAAGGATGTAATCTTGAAAACCGGTTTTTAGCCCAAGTGAAGTTTCATCAGATTGTTGCTTTTCAACTGTATTCGTTCACAGGTATTAAGGAATAAATGCTTTTAAGATGTGATTAACTTAAAACTCTCTCTCAAACTCAGTGGCGCAACAGCCCATGAGGGCCAAGGCCTACTCTGCCCATCTCAGTATACGTGACCATTGGGCGCTGGGGTGCATGAGTAGATGTTCCGATCAGGTAGTCAGCCTGAAGCGAAACCCCCAGTGTTTGGTCCCAAGTAAGCTTGGTTCTCATTTTATCGACCCACTGATGGGATGAAAGGCTGAGATTAACTTAAAATATATCCTTAAAATCACAATTTCGATAATACACGATACTTTTTAACAATTTACTATGCATTTGCTTTCATTTAAATTCCAAAACAAGTTGGAACTATTTTTCAAGCGGATTGTTACATTTCCTACCCTTCCTAATGCTGCCAACTTGAGGTGAAACAGAGTATAGAAGCCTTGGACCCCCCCCCGCAGTGGGGGGGTTGCGGGGATGTACGTTACGCCACTGCCGCGATAGCAGCTTAACTCCAGCTAATGTTGCCACACTAAATGTGAACGAATGAGCGGAAACGACAAATTTGAGAAATTTTTAATAAAAGAAAATAGAAAACAATATTTTCAAGAATTATTTATTCATATGCTTTCATGCACCGATAAATAAAATATCTTTTTAAAAAAAGTCGATATATAAAATTTTGATATCTTATGGCAAAAAACAGATAGAGCAGAGAATTTTCTAATTTATTAAATATTAAAAAACCCTGTTGCGTGTACTTCTGGATTTTCCTTGTTCCTTTAGTTCGACTTTGAGGCGCGAGGCCCTATGCACCGCGAGGCCTCTGCATACGACAACCGGTCACTAACGCTATGTCTTCTATCTCAACTTTCAACCATCATCTCGCCTACACACACACACACACTACGACTAACACTTAAATAGAAACTCTAATTTACATAAGACCAAGTCTTCTCCCTTGAAAGCGGTTTTCAATTGAAATCACTGTTTAAAAGATTTTTTTACCCAAGAGGATTAATAGAAACGTGAATAGACCTGTTACACTGTTATGATTTATATATGTACACTGTTTCTTGTTAGGAGAAATTCTATCGCATTTACTGGAGGGTTCCAAAATAAATTTCGATTTACTTTAAATAAAATCCGTTTATTAATAGTGTGGACTTCTCCTACATTCAAACATGAAACAATTTAAATGTATATTAAATTATTTTTAATAAAAAAAGACATGCAAATAGTGAAACAATTATTTTTATTATATTTTGTAAAATATAGTGATCATAATTTTTGTTTGATTGGATTTATTACAATTGATGATAATATTTGTTTCCGAAACAAATATATTTTAATTTTCTTTAAAATATGAGAAATTAATATAAAAACTGCCATGTATTGAACAAGAGCCCACTTCAATAGTTGCCAAAACCCAACCGTATATCTGTTATGATGTTAAGGGTTATAAATGTTAAAATGAAATCACTTTGCATTTTAATATCATATAATTTGTAAAATAAATAAGATAAATTCCTTATAGTCCTACAGTTTACACAAATATATCTAAGTAATTTTAAAATAACACATAGGAATTTCCTTATAAATTATTTCATACTGTAGCTTCAATAAACAGAAGGGGGAAAAAAGGAAACAGAATTTTTCTCAATTCGTACTTGCCTTATGAATTTTAAAGTTTCTGGCACATACTTTTATGTTAAACTAGCTGGTATACCCGCTAACACACGGGTGAATTAAAAAATTAAACAATACAGATTGAAGGATATAGAAGATTTTAATGATTTAATTTTACGTGAATTGCAAATTAAACAAAAAAAAAAGCTTTTCCATACCTTAGTTGAACAAAAAATCATAGTTGCTAAATTTAACGTTTGTAAGTCTAATAGCTGATAAAAGGATTTTTTTAATTTATAACACCCCTTAACTCCCTAGTGGGTCGATTTTGAAAAACACTTTCCTAAGCTGATCTCTGCTCAGAAAAAGGATTGCTGTTACAAATTTTGTGTAATGAATGTTTAAAATAATATAAATAATTTATATCTGGATGTGTAAAATGTTAATATTATTTTCTGTTGTATTTATTTTATGTTAAAATTGTGTTATTCACAAGCAACGCCGTTCCTTGCATCAAAATGGCGATTCAATGGAATCATAGGGAAATGTTGGTGATAGAGACAAGTTGGCATCTTTTTTGGCAACTTGGCGATTGATTGAACGGTGCAGAAGTTGATATGCTGTAGCGCCACCTAGTGAGGAATTGCAGCAAAGAGGATAGCACAAAAAACTTCTGAACAAAAAAATACATATGCATGCCAATTCTCATAGTGATCAGTTGAGCGGTGTTGGAGTGAAGCGAGACCATACATACAAACATCCATTTTTATATACATATAGGTATAATAATACATACTTCCCTATTTGAATCGGATATTGTTCACTATTTCATTGGTTTTAATTTTGTTTTCGCGGAACCCTAATTTTTTTTCTAAAATAAAAGTAGCCTAAGTTACTCCTTATAACATTAGCTATCGGCCAGTGAAAAATCTCGTCAAAATCGGTCCAGCCCATGCGTTTAATAGATTAGCCGGAACAAACAGACAAAAATTTTAAAAATTGATTTTTTGATATAAGTACCGTATATACTTTTAAATTCATTTAGTAAAAAGCTGTTAATTTGAAATTACAAACAGACTTCAATTTTATTTATTTGTATATATTATGAGTAAAATAGTTCTTAAGAGGTAAAAATATTTTTTCTAAATTTGATTTTACAAAAAGGAAAATTTTTTGCCTCAACCCCTCTTTATTTTAAAATAAAATATAATTACTTAATAATTTTTTAAAAAGATAGCAAATATATTTTTGTAAGCAATAACGAATACACTATATTTATTTATTTATTAGAAATATATATTAAGTTTACATATTGCATAAAATGAGTTAAAACGGTTCATTTCAAAAAAGTAAATCACATAACTTTAACTTTTTAAACTTATAATTTAAAAATTGCCTTAAGCAGAAATAAATATACAATAAAATAAGCACCATAAAATATTCTTAAAGATTTGTATAAGCCAGAATGTATACTTAATGAAGAAAAATGGTTAATAAGACATTTTTAATATAATGAATAATGTACAAGATTTGATAAAACTGACTTAAGATTAATGATAAAGTTTTCATGGTAGTAATGAAAAAAAAAATAACAAGTTTACTGATTGAAATATAACAGAAAACAAATTTCAAAACAACTATATTTCATTGAACTGCTTACACACAGTTCTCAAGATTTAATAGAGTATGTAATATATTTAAATAGTTGTAAAAATAATACTTTCTTTTTAAAAAATTGTGCTCATGAAAATGTTTTATGGTATCAAATATATCAATCGCCTGAGGTTTTGACTTATACAAACAACGTTGAAGTTTCTCTTAAGTTAACACATAAACAAACTTTCATTGATACTTTAATTTTTTATTACTGAATTTTGATATTTCCTATCACTCAAAATAATTGTTCATTTAATTCCTATTTTGAGCAGTTTTGAATGGGCAGGAGGAGGGAGAGGGGAAGAGAAATCTTTATTTACTGATACATACATGATATAATTTCTTTGTATTGATTATGAATAAAAGTAATTCACGAATAACATAAATAATAACAAAATTGATTTGTTAAAAATTAAGATAACTTTAAAAACAAAATTTCTTAGAACACAAATATTTCATACACAATAAATTTAACCCCCCAAAACTTTCATTTCTACTCTTAACAATATATTTTAATTACTTTACCTTCAATTAAATAGAAAAGGATACAAAATAGAGTCTTCTGAGTATAAAATGACTAAATTAATTTTAAAAGAATCATTAGCTGCATGCCCAGCTTGCCACACTGAATACACATTTTTCAGAGATGTTGTGACTAAAATGATAAATAATGAATTATTATATTAAAAATATAAAGATTTTAGTTGTGTAAGTAAGTAAATATTATAGGACAAAAAGTATATTTATTTTACAATACTGTTGTGATTCAAGCTTTACTGATTACAAAGACATTTCATTTATGGAAATCAGATTATTTTGCAAATTCAAACAATTTTACTATTCAGTAAAAGTGGATGTCACTTAAATTGATCCTTTATTGCTATTAAATTCTACAAAGGATGGACACATTGAAATTTTTAAATATCATTAAAAGATAAATCATTATATACATACATACACATAAATTTAAACTTCACCAAATATGTTTATACATAGAAGATACAGTAAATATAAAATTTAAAACAAAATTCTATATAAGTAAAACATATTCATTTTTCACTTGAATGAAATTAATAAAAATATTTAAAATCTGTAGCAATTTCTAAAAAATAAATTTTAAAAAAAACAATCCAGTATTTTATTAAAAATGAAGCATTTTTAAAATTATATATGAATAATCTTCTTTTTTCAAAAATCTATCTGAAATTTCAACAGTAAAGGTCAGTTTAAAACATAACTATATTGAACAACTTTAAAACCTAGAGGCAAATACACAAAACTAAAATGTGTAGGTTATAAAGAATTCAATAATGGATAATATTCAAAAATTAAAGAATTTTTATTATGAATTTAAATTTACTTACTAAAACTACAAATTTGTTTTTAACACACAAGACTTACTGTTTCTTTTCATATATTCCAGTAAAATGTTTTCTAAGCTGATAAATGGTCGATCAATCTTTGAAATATTCAAAACGGGAATCTATAAAAACCAAGCAAGAAAAATTATTTAAGATTTATAATTTTTGAGCACACATTTTTGAAAATTATAAATATTGCAAAAGTTATATAAAAGTTAATTATGGACAAAAAATTACAAATATGCACATAAATTAACATATAAAATATTAATCATTCCTTTTCTACTAAACACACACAAAAATAAAACAATGAAAAATAATAATTAAATGGATAGTCTTTTTAACACTTTTTCACATAAAGTGATTACTGATACAAATAAATGCAATGACAAAAGCTAAATTGCTAAGACTGCTAACATCTTGTAAATATTGCTGTCAAACTTTTATGTATTTGTAGAATAACTTGAATAAATTTTCCTTTATAGGTCAGTTTATTGATAATATGTTAAATAAACAAAAATTACATATTAAAATCATTATATCGCAAATAAAGTTTGCACATGAATAGTATTACTTGTATTAATAACTTAATTTGATTAAATTACAAATATACCAAATATAAGTTAAGTTGTTAAACAAAAGTTGTTAACCTTTTAATTCTTAACTTTAAAATTTATTGTTCTTAATTTCAAAAGTTCTCTGTGCTTCTTAAAATTTCTAACCTTTTCTTTCTCTGTTATCATAACATCATAAATATTGGATTCTATTTAACAAGAATAAGTAAGAATAAATATTTTTTTTCTTTCTTCTTAAATGTTTTGTTAAATATTTCAAAAAATCAAATAGAATTTCAGGAAAACTCTGTAGTTTGTTTCAAACTTCAATATACGGCATTAAGAATAACACATTGCTTAATGATATAAAATCATATTTATATTTGACTATGTTGCAACAACATTATATGCATTACATATGCACAATTTAATTGTTATAAAATTTAAAATAAGATTAAAAGAGGAAAATTCAAACTTCACAAAAAAATAATATAAACTTACATTGTATCTGTCATCTTTCCCAGTATGTCTTAAAGGTTGCCTTGCTCAAAGACATTCCCCAAATGTACTGAAAGAGGAACCAGACAAAGATGTACTATACTGAACATAAGCTGCATTTCATGTGAAATCTGAATAAAGCTAAAAACAAGCCCCATATAAACTCTAAAAAAAGTTCATGAAAAGAATATTAAATTAAAATTACTCACATATAGATAGTAGTCAAAATGAGAATGAGTTTCAAAGAAACAATTTTTTCTTTTGTCAGAGCACTTCAATCATCATATGAAGTTCATCTTTTTTCCATCTTTGTTATGATCTTCTTCTCTATGCTAATTTAAGTTTAGTACAATGAATATAATTTATTTATCTCATTTTGTTATATTCAATACAATATGAGAGTTATAAATAATGGTTAAAGTTATTCTCTATTAATAGCTTAAAGATTCTTTTTTAAAAATTCCCAACAATAAATGTACAAAAAATGTGAGCTATAGAGTCATGAGGAGAGCTTATAACAAGCATAACTTTTCAAAAATAAATTAATCTTCAAGAACTACAATGAGTTTCATGTAATAAAATGCATATTATAGGTAAGAAAAGCAACTATGCTTTCATTTTGAGTTTCTTAAATAGTTTCCAAACATTTCATACATGAAATGTGAAGAATAGATATAATATGTAATATAAACAAAATTTATTAAAAATTACTTATCAATTAAACATTAATATGTGTTTTAGAATGGAAAGTGATAGAGAAAGATATGTTTTTCTTATATTGTACAGTTAAATTGTTGTTTCTTTTATATTCTTTTCATTGAACAATATTTTATGACTTTATAAAATTAGATACCCTAGATATAGTTTTATGAAACAGATTCAAGTTTTTTTGTTGGAAAAATCTTAGAATACTCTTTTTTAAAATCATAACATGAAGCCCCATTGCATGCATGTGTTAAATAAAGTATTACATATAGTAAAATAAAATCTGAAGTATAAATGAATACTGAGTACTATATGTTAACAATATACACATATCTTAAGCATTTACTCACTTTTTAGGGGATTTTCCATTAGCTGGATAGCAAACAAAAACCATTAAAAAATTTATTGCATGTAATAAATTATTTACTTTTTAATACTTTATATTAATAAATTGATTAAATACTTCAGTAAATATAATAAAAATGAAAGTCCACACACAAGTGTCAAATATTCTCGTACCCAGCTAATAAAAAAGCACTCTGAACTTTTAAGTAAAATGAGACATAAATTTTTTCTGCTAATCCCCTTAAACTTTAATATTTTATCAATATCAAGCAGTAATACATGTACAGTACAAGATGATAAACAGTAAACAGACCATGGGCTTGATATTTTTAAACATTAGGTTATTTTACTATTGTGTTTTCAGTGCAATATTGAGATTAAAATAATTTAACAACTGGTTTGTTGCCCTAAATGCAATTTTATGATTTCTACTTTAAATATCTACAGTATCTTTTCAACTATATTACCATTTAATTGCAAGCTCTACTTTAATAATTAGCTTTCCAAACTCAAACACGTACAAAAAGAAATATGCATCAGTTTTAGCGACTTTTTGTTCACCATGTGAATCCCATTATCATTTCTATTACATTTCTGAATCTAACTAAAATAATTAAATATTGCCTTTAAATAATTTTTCTCGTCCATTAACATTTTTTCTACTGATAACAGTAGTGCATACATATGATTCCTATTTTCAAAGATAAATTTAAACAATATCATAAATACAAAATTATATACAGTATTAAAAAGCTTTAAACTTACTTCAATTGAAGGCTTATTTGTAAAAATTTATGATCCATTAATTGATTTAATTGTTCATATGTACTCCAAAATATTAATTGATCAGGTGATTCTGTTTCAAGCACTAATACCATTTGATGCTTGAATGAAACATCAGGTTGCTCTCTATAAATATCAGTTTTTTTCCAAAACCTATTAATGAAAAAAATTGGTTTAAGTATGATATATAATATAACGCTTTGTAAAATATCCATGATAAATTTAAACTGAAGAAAATTATTTCTCATAGAATAAAATATCCAAGTATGTCAGATTAATCAATTAATCTTCGATTTTAAAAAAATTATACAAACCTTTCCTTTTTTTATTGTGTATCAAGGTATTACATTTTTTAAAGTCTGATAGACCAAAATGAATTGAAATCACAAGTTTTCTGGAGCTTTTTTAATTATAAGTTATCAGTTTGAATTAGTTTTTCATCTTTTGTACAATTGTATATATTATAAAAATATATATTGAAGTGCTTATATACAACAAACACTTCAAAACTTTGAGTCTAATGACAATTGATTGATCATCAATGAATGATTTATTATCTTTTTAATTAACTAAATATCATCAGTACAGTATCAAAAAATATCTCAGAGTACAAAAAGACAGAACTGAGGCATTCAAAACCAAAATTAAGTTAAAAAATGAACAAAACATGGAGCCTATTTAGTCATGAAAACAGACTAAATCGAAGACTAGTTTCAGTTAAATTAATCTGCAAAATAGCGATTCAGAAAACATGAATATCAATTTTGCTACACATCCTAAACATGTACACCTTTTACAATTTTTTTTTTAAGAAATCCACCTTATGAATTAAAAAGTTCTATATGCATAGAATTGTCAAAGAAAATTTCTTTTACTTTAACAAAATAATCATTAAAAAAATATTGAACAAAAATAAGGAAAATTTTAATGTATTTTGGAATTAGGGACAAAGCTACTGCCTTATCAATGATACAGGGCTCCCAAGTTACAGGGGCCCTAACATATGTAATATTTTGACATTTTTAAATAAATTTTTAATGCAATCAATTTTATTTATTTTCCAAAAAAAGGGCATACAAAGAATTTTGATACTTGACCCACTCAGGACTAGTTATGCTAGTGATTAGTATTGTGATCAGTTGTTTATTTATACACCAGTCTATTTCTTTACACAAACTCCTTTTTACATGGTTTTGAATACAATATTCTAAAAAAGTTATTTTTTCAGAAAAATTCCAAGAAAAATTACTTTTTATATGACTAGTTTACTTTTAAAACATGATTCATAATCACTAATCAGTTCAAAATATATATAATCACTCAACCTTTTCTTAAGGATGTAGCTCAAGAATCAGCTCATTCACTGCAGCAACTTACTAGAGAACATAAATTTAATGTGCTCACAAAAAACTTTCAAATGTTTCAATAATCAAATAATTTATTTTTAAATTGTGATTAGTTCCAAGCAGAGTAACATAGTTCAAACCTACAAGTGTATTAGAAATTTAAAAAGATTTGTTTTGGACTTTTTACAAATTTTAGCCTTTCTATTAAGTTTTTGTCCATTCAATTGCAAATAAAAATGCACAAAATTACAAACGACCAAAAAAGGAAATTTGTTTCCTTAAAAATAAAAATATCGTACCATCTTGTCAGGGGTTAAAACTCAAAATCTGTCACCGAAATTGTAACTTGGATGAAGCAACTATTGAAATTATTTAGAGAAATGAAGGTAAAA
>BMAO01005507.1:0-58834 GCA_019973975.1 Trichonephila clavata | reverse complement strand
AATTTAAATTTAAATATCCAAAGAATCATTAGTATTATGGTAAATATTTTTCAACTGCGTACGCGAGATACCTACATAAATATATTTTTCGAAATTCAAATGCAGAAATTTCAGTGCAGCTAATATAAAATTCCTGGTTTTGTATGGTTAAGATTACAAAAAATGTCAAAATTTTAATTACTTGTTCTTCAGCCAACCTCTATAATAGAATCTAAATGATAAGAGATTTTGCATAAATAGATATTTTTTTAACTTGAATTTAAAATGGATCTTATATTTATTTATTAACGCAAATGTCAACTGTAAATTTGTCCAGGTGCTTTTCATTTCTCTTTGCCCGAAGATTCAAGCTTAAAAATTTGAGCTTGTTGTTCCCATTCTCTTTGAAGGAAACTGAAGTTCAGACATTAAAAATTCTATTATAGTCTTTATCTAAACAATACAAAACTAGGAATTGTATGTAAGATACTCTGAACACCTGGCTTTGATATTATGAAAACTAAAGGATTTAAATAGGTTTTTTTTGTTGTTATTTTTATCAATGTGTACAAAATTTTTGCAAGTTCTGTTGTACAGAAACTTAAAAAATATTCATGTTTAGAATTTTAAAAGTTTAACAGGTTTTAAATTTTGAACCTTTTTTTTTTATAAATTTTTGACACAAACGAAATAATTCCTTTAAAAAAAACTTAGAAGTATTAATTAAAATAAGAAAAACGAAACTGTAAATTATCCTCATTGTTTTGATAAATACTTTGAATTTAAGTATAGATATATCATAGATATTTTTAGAGATACATTATAAAAAAAACTTAATTCTACTTGAGAAAATAAGGTAAAGAAAAGAATGTGATTTTATCAAGCTACCCTTTTCCTTCCCAATTCGTTGAATTTCAAATTAATATTAAATCAAAAGTGAGTATATCATCTATATTACTTATGTGATGGAACTTAAAAAATGATTTAAATGAAAGATTTATAAAAATGCTTAGATCGTGAAAACTACATCAAAGAATTTATTTAATTCAAACCCAAAAAAATTTCAAGTCAAGTTTACTTACAAACTTTAACTGATAGTCCGTACGCTCTGGAGGTTTTAAATTCTTCCCAGTTTTTTACGATTGCTGCAGGGGAAGAACGGGGCAAGCCATAAAACTTCCTGTCAGAGTCCATTGTGTCACCCCAACCCTCCCTAATTATCCTTCAAGATGTTAAGCCTTTAAAGGGGGGAAAGGATTTCGGAAAAAGACGTCTTTAACACTTTCCAAGCTGTTACTTGAGGAGGAAAAAACACGTTTGGTGCATTTTTGGTGAGTCCCCGGTCTTACGGGAAAAAACGTGTGGTGCGTTTTTGAAGCATCTCAGGATGGCAGAAAAAGACGTTTGGAACGCTTAAAGGGTTAAATTTATGTGCATATTTTGATATATATATGTTAATGAAATTCATCAGAAATATGTATCCATTGACAAACCTTATAATATGCGTATTTTTTCTAATTGCTTAGTATTTTGAAACTGAAGCTAGAATGCAAGTTCATACCGATATTCAAGCGATTTCGTTTTGGTTGCTAAAATACGAAGTAAGTTCGACATTTTCCTAATCAATGTCCTGTTCCAACTGTAAATATTTCAATGGCATTTTTCGTTACAATTTTATAAATATTTTAACTATTTTAATTAATTTAGATTTAAGGAATTTTAAATTCTTTAAGGAATTACAAATTCTAAAGTAATTACCTTTATTTTATTTTTTAATCAATCATTTACACTATAGTATATTGAAAATGCAATACCAAGAAGGAATGGCTGAAAAATGTGTATAAATTCAGCGAACAGAAGGAGACTTTAATTTTTAATATTTCTATGAATTGATGCTCGTAACACAGAACGAGAATTACGTCAGCTCAGTAAGTTGTAGGACCACCGCTGACGATGATACACGAAGCAGTACATCTACGAAGAATAGCATCCTGAGGCATAGTTCCTTTCCTGTCAACCATTTAACACAGTTCTTTTTGTGGCGATGGCTGGGATTGCTAGTAGCGTCCAAACATGCCCTAGACATAATAAATCAAGGAATAATGGTGACCAGAGAACCATCTGTATATCCAAGATGCTTCCTTTCAATCAGGGAAGCTTATTAGTGAGCACGTTGGAGGATGCGTGCAGCATGAAAGTGAACAGCATTTTACTCTTCTTTTATAAAAGGCATTGGACACCCTCCAAAGGAAGACAAATACCAACTTCTTGCGACACTTTCCTCACGTATAGTTAGGCCACCATAATCAGTCATCACGTCGGTGTCACGCTCTTACACAATCAACAGAAATAGTTTCTGGTCAAACAGAAGCGGGACTCGTTTGAGAGCACGGCCTTGAGCCATTCTGTCATCCGCATCACTCTAGCCAGGTGCCATTGCAAACTGAGTCTCCTGTGCTGTACGTTCAGCAGCAATTTTCTGAATGGACGTCATGAGTGCAGGCCACTGGCGACAAATTTACTGATAATTATTCTGGTTGATACGAAAACATCAAGGGTATCGTGCACATGCTACAGAATGGTGATAGAAATGACTTGAGGGTTTACAAGCACTTTTTAGTAGATGTGTCAATCCACGCATGTTGATGTCACTCGAATCGCACTGGCACTCCTTTAAACACACATTTCTTTGTTCCAACAATTTTTGTAACAGCCCGTGCACCGAGGTCATGTTTCGATGAGTGTCAGCTGAGATTTAATCTATGGACCAATCTGCCCTTCTCGGGCCAATCACCATGCTCCTCGTAGAATCGTTTAGCCTGAAACTGCTTCTGTTGGTGGTGGCTTGGCGTTCTCTTTGTGTGACGGATCTATCCACGACTATATTAATATCTTGGGGACTCTTCTAGGGAAAAATATTTTTATTCAACTAACTTTCACTGACCAAGAAAGCGTGATTATGTAAATGAAGTATATTATATAAATTCTGCTTTCGCGAGTTTGGGATTCGGCAAGTTGGGGTTGGCAAGTAGGAATTATAGCAAAGAGTTTGCGAGTTAGTTTGTTAGTTGAAGATTGAAGGGTCGTGGAATTATTAAGAGTTCTTGGAGTTGTCCAGGAAGAAGGATTACAGAGTGTGGATCCAACGACATTGAGCAAATCCCGATAAAAATCTCTTGCAAGATTCAAGTGTAGGATCCACTGCATAAAAAGTACAGGTATCGTGAGCTTGTTTAACTAGAAGTTAGCTTATTAGTGTGTGCGACGTAGTTTATATTGAGCGTATTAAGCTATCGTAGATTCAGTTGAGGGTCCATAGTCTTATCCCCATGTTAGTGAATCTCACCTCCGCGCTCTACTATTTGATCGCTTATCTTAATTAGATTGTAATTGTGTCTGGTTGATATTTTGGTAACAATAAATTAATTAGATAGAAATCATGTCTGTTGATCATTCAGTTTCTCCCACACACCTAGCCGGGTTTGCGGGTAGTCAAGAGGTTTCAGAGGCAAGCAGGAACCGACAGGTATTACATTTGTAATTACTCCGGTCTTGTAAAACAGGAAGGCAAAATTCACAATGATTTATTTCCATGGTTATTGTCCATTCCACATGCACCTTCCCTTGTATCCTACTACACGTGAGCTGGAGAGCTACATATTTCACATCATATGCATTAGATGCAACTATCATGAAATTTGCATAGTTTTTTGGCCACTCCTTCTTGATGCTATATTTTCAATATCATTTAACCATGCAGCTCCTATGATTAAGAATAAAGAAAGATTTACGATTTCTATGAAAAATATCTGGAGTATTTGAAAGTTGTGCCGAAGGTATATGGCAGTGGAACTTTTTAAAATCTAGATTTATTTTTGGAATAAACTTGCTATAATCCTATAGCAAAGTATGTAATTTTTCAGTATAAAAAAATCATCATAGATTACTGAATTCATTTTAAAACCCTTTCTCTTTAAGTTAAAAATTCTGTAAAAAAATATATGCTATACGAAAATGGCACACAAAAAATTGTAACCTTAGATTTAAAAAATCCTTTAAAAATCTTTTTTGTATCAACAATTTGAGTCAACAATTTTTTCCCCTGAAAAATCAGCTTAAGCTAAAGGAAATGATTTTGCAGTAGTACATTTAAAAAAAATAATTAAAAAAAAATTGGCTTTCTTAGACTATTATTTTATTTGAAAACATAATCAATGTTTGAAAGATTTCTCTACATTATACTGTCATCTTTCACTGGAAGTTATTTTTATGACAAATTTTTTCATAGTTGCTAAGACATATTTCTGCATTGGAATACTAACAGCTTGATTAATTAAAGTGGAGATTATTTATAATGTAGCAAAAAATTGATACAACAAATACACTATTAAGTATTTTTTAACGGAGCTGTATTTCAGAAAGCTCTCACATACTTTATTTATAATTTAGATTTGAAATCATAAATATTTCAGTTTCTGTTACTTTTTGACAGTCATATATCAGAGAAGTCGATCTCGTCCTCCGAAAGATCTTCGACGAGTGGGGCTCGAAGCAGAGAGACATTTCCCTCTTGCAGAAATACAGAAAATTCAATTTGGATAAAATCGAAAGAGCCATAAAGGAGGTTAGTAATTAACCAAGAGGTTAATCCGATATCCGATTGTGGTTGGAACAACTTTTTTTTTTTAAAAAAAAAGGAGATATGTGGATTTTTTTGTTATTTTTGGACTTTTTTTAGTACATTTAAAGAAAAATATGCTAAAATTAAGAAGAGAAAAATAAATTATTATAACTAAAATGGGTAAAAATTGACAAAAAATAACATAAACGCGGTCCATTCTGAACCAAATGTTTATAAACAAATTTTCCATTTTTCCATTCTGATGTGTTGCAATGTTATTCATTGTAGAAATGACTTTCAGGATAAGAGTTATTTTAATTTTTACAAAAACTAGAGCACTTTATCTCAGTTACTATATGAAATTGCTTTAAAAAAAACAGTGATTATATTCACATAAGGGACTGTAAATTTTGTTGTAAAATAATGATTGATAAATCTGAAGGTTAAAACACTTCTACTATGATACAGAACTTACACAAAAACTTTCAGTTAATTATTTATAAAACTTTTTAAGCAATCGCTGACACCGTTTGATTACTTTCAAAAAATCATAATTCGAGTAAAATGCGTTTTAAAGTGTGACATCTAGCTTAAACTAATAGCATGTGCTTACTAAAACACTTGTAGATTTTGTTCTAGTGAACGGAAAATGATAAACTTGGTATTTTTGTAAAGCTAATAAGATGGTCATAAAAAATTTGTCAATTTTTGGCAAAATTCACAATTTTAGGGTAGTCGGATACCTTAAACATGTCAGTTTTTTGCATATTAAGGCTCACAATAACCTGCAAAATTCATAAATACGTGGTTTATTTTTTTTTTTTATTTTTTGTCTTTTCTTGTGGCTTATATCATCGGGAAGCTTGACATCAAATTTCAGATCTAATAACGAATTAGTTTTTAATATACTTAAAGTTTTCTGAGCAAATGCTTTGGTTTCATTTTAAAGCATTTTTACACTCTTAAATTGAATTGATTAAAAATATTTTTGAGCACAATCAACTCTCTCGATGTGAAATGGCTTTTTATTTCAAGTTTCATTACTAAAATAATTTCCACTTGATTATGTTTTGAGTTTTTTGAATTCTCATTCTTGATTAAGATGGTTTTCAAGGCCAACTTTTGTTTAAAAAATAGTTTATATAACATAGAATCTGTATAATTAATTTTTTTCCTCTTGAGAAAATGCCATAGACAAAACGTTCTCAGGTTGCTACGAGAAACAATATTTCGAAGAGATGGAATATTATTGTAAATGATGTATCTAAAAATCAGCTTTTAGCTGATATTGTAATTAGACTTCCGAATACAAGTATTCTGAATTCAATTACTGCAGATAAAACTGAATTTTTCCATGATGTACCAAACTATATTATACTAAACATATTGTAGAACTACATTTTAGTATTTTAAAGTTGCGAAATAAAAACTCAAACTTGCTAAACTGCCCCAATTTAAAACTGAAAAAAAAATTAAATTTTATGTACAAACCTAGTGATTTTTGGCTTAAGTTAGTATCATCATTAATTAGTACATAAATCATTTATGTTTCAAAACTTTTGTGAAGATATTAGGGTAAGATTAAGATGGATAACTTGTTGTGGTAAGAAATGCTATCGATATTAGGAAAAAATATATTTTAAATTTAAAAAAAATATTCAATTATATTTAAGTAGTGTTTTAATGAAGAACATACATTGTAAAATAACATTAAAAAATAGAGCTTATGGGCATTAAAAGGTTTTGTTTTATGCCTTTACAAACTTTAAATGCGTTTTTCTCAGACTTTTAATTTTGAAGATATAAGTGTTTTTTAATTCATATAAGGCGTTTTTTTTTCTCTTCTAGATAGAGTCTTGAATTGTATGTATATACTCCTGAAAGTATGTTCTATAAAAGTTAATATGGATTTATGTCTGATAACTCTAGTTATTTCTTTATAAAAATGCTAAATTTAATATTTTAAAAAATTTTGTGTTTTTCCAGATTTATAGCTAGAAAAATAATTATTAAAAATCAACAAGGGACAGCTTTTCAAATGCATACTAACTTTTGTTTGCAATAATCTCATCTAAAATGACTCAAAAGTTTTAAAAATGGAGCATTTTATAAACGTATGAAAAAATTTCAAAAATTCTTCATCTTTTAAAATTCTAAAATAATGGCTAGTCAAACTGACTCTTTACTTTCAGAAGTAACTTAAAAATATAATCTGAATATAAAATATAAATTATTTTTACTGTCTCCAAAAGACTTTTGGAAAAGGGTACTGTGTAGCCTTTTTCTAAAATAATGCAATATACAGGGGGATTTTTTCAAATTGACACTACTCAGAGCATCTTCAACTAACAACTGCAATGACATCAAACTCGGTATGGAGATTGCTAATGACATGGGAAGCAAGATTCAAAATAAAACACGGGTATGAAAGCAAAATCTAAATCTATGCTTTCTTATGCGACAACCGTATCAGTAATTTAGGCTATAAATAAGGAATATAAAAAATTAAGTCAATTCCTGCTTAGTTCAACATATAAAAATTTAATTTTAGTTACTTTTTATTTTGCTGCAATTAATATAAATATTATATATACATATGACAGAATCACACTATCAAGTGATAACACATAGAAAGCGATTTTCCTCGGATTTTCCATTTTCCTTTCTATATAGGGTGTTGGACTATTTTTTGTTTGTTACTATTTATATTCATTCATTAAATTTAATTATTCTAATAATATGGCAAAAAAAAAAAAAAAATCACATTCTCAGAAATTAGGCCATTTCAAGTGGGATTCGAAACCTCGACTTTTGGATTAAAAGTGCAGAGCTATCCATTACACTACAGAGACACAATTTTTCTTTCTGTATATGCTGTTGGACTACTATTTTGTGTGTTTGTTACTATTTATTCATTTTTCATTTAATTAATGAATTAATAATTAAAAAAACTGTATTAACATCAAGTGCATCCACTACAAGTTTCAAAAAAATGTATTGGAACTTGAATGGATGAATAGGAAGTATTTTATTAACGACTGAAAATTTGTGTGAACAAGATATATATATACATATATATATATATATATCTTTACATATAAAATATACGTGTCACAGTGTTTGTCCGCAATGGACTCCGAAACTACTCAACCGATCATAATACAATTTTGCGTACTGTGTGTCATTTCGTTCAACTTAGAACATAGGATGGTTTTTATTTCAATTAATCACGCCATAATTTTTTTATTGCCGGAAATGTGAAGAATCCGAAAAATCGATGCCAGATTCCCGTAAAGGAATAATCGCAAAATGTGGCATTGCTCATGCGTCTGTGGAAGCAGATATTACAAACCAAAATGCATGAAAATTAGATACCTGGCGTATTTCGGGGAGTGGAATCTGATTTTAGAGTCAGTTTCCAAAATTAACCGTAACTTTGCCGAATAAAGCGGTCCGACCGTATCTTAGACACACCATAACAGGGGCTTGCATTAAAAACCTTAAATCGTGAAAACTTGGACCCTGGCGTACTTCAAAATGGATAATCCGAATCTGAGATATCCAGTCTGAGAAATAACTGTAACTTTGCCGGATAATTCAAGACGACCATTTACTACACAAACCGTGGCAGGAGCTTACCCTTAAAGTCTTGGTGTGGGAAAAGTGCGTTTCTGTTGTAATTCGGGATGGTGAACGTGAGTTTGAAATTGAATTTTAGAAATTCCTGTAACTTTGCCAGATAATGCCGGACGTCCCTAATGCTCCTTCCAGGGACTGAACTTGCCAGCTCAGGGGAACAAAAGTAATTTCCAGCTGCATCTAGGGACGGGAAACGATAATTTGAAATTATATTTCAGAAACTCCACTAAACTTGTCGGATACTGTCTTAATTAGGAAAAAGGCAAATGATTCGAGTTCCGCGCGTCCGGATTTTCATTATCTCTAGCGACTGAACTTGCTCGCGCTGGAGCATCAAAAGTCAGCTCCGTGTGCATTTCGGAGTGTGAAAATAGAATCTGAAATTTAATTTTTGGAGTTTCGATAACTTGCCGGATAATGCCAGTCGACCGTATTTTAGACACACCGTAGCAGGGACTTGCCTTAAAAGCCTTGGATCATGAAAACTTTGTCATTGTGTATTTCAAAACGGATAATCTGAATCTGATATTCAATCTGAGAAATAACAGTAACTTAGCCGGATAATTCAGGATGACCGTCTTTTACGCAAACCGGGGCAGGAGCACACATTAAAGTCTTGGCGTGGGAAAAGTGTATTCTTGGTGTAATTTGAGATGGTTTAAGCGAGTCTGAAATCGAAATATAGAAATTCCTGTATTTTTGACAGATAATGCCAGGGAATCGGAATATTCTCGAAAAGCAGTACCAGCCTATCTTGCCGACGTAAAGTGAGTGAGTGAGTGAATATTAACGTCGCACTTTTCAGCTACACGAGGGCTTTTGGCGACTGACCGCGTAATTTTGAACCATGGTCAAGTGACATGGACGACACCTGAGCTGGCACGCCCTCTCCTAACTACCCCACCACACCAAAGGGAGGACATTTGAGCTCTCGACAGATTTGACATGAATCGCTCCCTTATACGGCGGGTTTTCAGTGGTACTGGGCTCGAATTCATGACACGCTAGCCATGATCCGCTGCCTTGACCACTTGGATACCGCGGCCACTGCAGACATACGGACGAAAAAGTGGATCTTAACTATATTTCGAAACTGGCGATCCGAATATATATATTCTCAATCCAATTCAATATAATCTCATATCTACGTCAAATAATGCCAGACGAAAATATTTTGCACGAACTGTAGAAAAGGATTTAATTCTTGAGGAGAGAGAAATGCTTTCCTGGTGTTTTTCTCGATGGGAAACAATAATAATATCAAATCGGATTTAAGAAACTCCCGTAACTGTGCCGGATAATGCCGACCGATCGTAATGTCCCCCTTCAGAGACTGAACTTACAGGAGCAAGGGCGTCGAAAGTGGGCATCAAGTACTTCTCGGGGTGGGAACGAGAACCTGGATACGGATTTCAAAAGCTTCGGTAAATTTTCTGGATATCGCTGGAATGAGGTCAAATGGCTTTGTGTTCGAGTTCCACCTCCGGATTTTCATTCCCTGTAGCAACTAAACTTTCAGGTGCAGTCGAGCGAAAATATGATTGCAATAGGGAATTGTATCTTCGTGCATTGTTGTCACTGTGTTAGATGGAGGAAAAACTGCACATTCCACATCAGCTGCCATTGAACATTCTTAAAATACAAGATGAAATGTGTACCATTGTGAAAAAAAGGGTGGATTGGCTACAGTATTGCAAATGAATTGTCATGATCAGGGATAATTGTACCATGAACCATAAACATTCACTCAAAGCATTACATAGAGCTTTGCAAGATTTAAATGGCAACGAGAGAATATTCGGTGTTGTTGCTGTATAAGTGTCTGATGATTTCCGACAGGTATTAACAGCCATTACACGCTCTACTTTTGCTCACGAGATTAACGCCTGTTTATAACAACCGTTTTGATGGCGAAACGTGGAAACACTTTGACTGACCATAAACACTCGAGTACATTTGCAAAATGATCAATCTGAGCAAATATTTCCTAACCAAATACTGAATATCGGAAACGGTGAAGTAGAACTTCATCCCAATACATAATGCATGAAATACCCAGACGATTTCTGTAATGTTCTTTAGGCAAAAAGGAACTGATTGAGAGTGTTTTTCCGGATATACTGTATAATTATCTAGATAATTATTGCCTCTGTAATCCTGTTACTTAATCAGAAAAAATGTTGATATTGTGATGAAATAAACTTTCAGACACAAGTTTGTTGCCAGTTGATCCAACGTTTTTTAAGCCAATCGACACTATTGTTGATAAAAACAAAACCGTAAATTTTTCAACCAAGTTTTTGAATTCTCTAGATATATCAGGAATGTCACCACATAATCTTCGGTTGGTTCCCTGGTTTTTATCTGCGTAACTTAAATTCACCAAGATAATGCAACAGTGCACGTTTGATCATCAAAAAAATATACCGGGAACTTCTTGAAGCAAACATTCTGACTGCAAAGTTTGAACGAAAATTCGGTTCTGCTACTGCGGAATTTGTTGCCACGCGTATTCCACTGATACCGTCAGAATCTCTAATACCATTCAAAATTCTTCAATTCCGATTCGTTTGGCTTTCGCGATGACCATAAATGAATCTGAAACCCGAATAATATTCATTTGATACTTGGACTTAGAAAATCCGTGTTTCTCGAATGGGCAACTAGATGTTACATGCTCACGTGTGCGGAAACCGTTGAATCTATTTGAGTTAGCAAAATACAGGTTACCTAAAAATATTGTGCACCAATTAGCGTTTAGTTGTATAAAATTATTATTTGTTATACTTTAAAATGATAAAATAATTTTAAAAATTGCAAAGAATCAACGTTATTTACCACATTTATAAATTAATCCTTCATATGGTGTTACTTAACGACTTCGTTAGTAATTCATGCATTATACTACACTCAAGTAGGAGATGAATGAAATGCAAAATTAAAATAATTTGTTGTCTTATACTTTATTTCAACCCTCCAAAATTATAAACGAAGATTAATTTGACTGCATTGAATAGCTTCGAATAATATTGAACTATCGTATTAAAACAAAGCCACAGCAACGCGTGGCCGGGTCACAGCTAGTATATATATATACAAGTATATATATATATATATATATAAAAGTATGATAAAAAAACATAAAAGTATGGTTGCTACAGTATTATAAACATTGCTGAATTAGGACAGCTTATATATAAAATAATTTATATAAAAGTGAGATTTTGACTATATATATATATATATATATATATATATATATAGGGAGAGAATGAACTAATAGAAATTGAAAAAAGAGTAGACAGCTCCGAAAAATATTCTCAGTTGAAGTAAGCCAGCTCACACAACACACACACAAGAGAATATGCGACTCACATAACCAGAACGCACATTATTTGTAAGCTTCGTTTTATTTATTTTTTTTTTATCTTAATCATTCACATCTCGTGAGCTTAGAACCCGACAGAAACTACGTAAGGGGGCTTTATCGCATGAGGCTTTGAATGGAATGAGTGAAATTTCGAAAAGAAACAGAGCCACTGACACTTTGTCCAGATAGAGGGCGTAAGCCTGTGTCAGGAGAGGTGATAACGGATGCTGCAACTGTAATCTTCGACGGATCATTGGGAACCAGTTTTGCTACATATATCACAGACAATGTGAAATATTTCTTGTGACTTGTTGCGTACGCCCGCAGGAAATGCCGTGCAGAGTATGCACGGTTTAATCTGAGAACTGCGGTCAATGTGAATGTGATCGAATTCTTCGCAGGGGATGTGTGTAACGGGTCTATTCGTTTTACTGATCCTATTGGGGAAATTCTATTAATTCAAATGTTCAATTGAAAACTTTCTCCCGAAGAAGAAGATGTGATCTATGTAAATCATGTCGCTATTTAAGCATTAATTTTAATATCGAAAGGAGAGAGAAGGTTTGGATTTAGATGATAGAAGTTAGTGATTAACGTAAAAGTAATTGAAAGCTATACGAGAACGACTCTTCGATTAATTAATTAATATTTAAAATTGATATTTGACGGTTCAGTCAGTAAGATATTGAAGTTAGAATCAAATCGACTAAAAGTTCCCCGCTTTGGCTCCAATACTTTATATATGTACATTTCCTTCCCTATGTTTGTGAGACTTATACAAGGATTAATAAACTATATTTGTTTTGATTGTGGCTGGTGTTCATTATGACTCCCAATCATTAAGGGATTTCCCCTGAAATCCCTTACAAGTGTAGTGTACAAAACTTAACATTTCACTGTTGTTTTATATGTGTTATTATTATTATAATGATTCTCTTTTTTTATGTAACACCTTTTGTACATTGTACAGCACCATAACGCACCCCTATCAACATTTTTTTTACGGAAATTTAACTTCCCGTGTCATTGTTTTTATCCATACCAAGTTTGGTGTCATTCAGGTTGTTAGATCGAGTAACAGATGACCCTGAATAGTGTCATTTACACACAAAAAAATCACCCTATATATAAATGTATAAACTAATATACAAACAATCAAATTAAATTAGAAATTTACATTTTGCATTAGAATTTATTGTGAACAATGTATAGTAGTATCTTTCATGTTCAGAGAAGTGCATCTTTCTTCCTCAAAGGCTTAGCTTCCCATGTATTTATGCGCGTGTGCCTTAAATCCGGTGCATTTATGATGTTGAACACTCCAAAGCGGTAGTGAAACCAGACACAGCAACGAATAAGAAAGCTTTACACTCACACATGTACCACACAATCAAACATACATAAGCTATCTTGAGTCTTTTTTTTTCTTTTGAGTTTCACCAAGTATACACCCTCTAAAGTGTGCGATTAGAGATAGCTGCTGTACAGGATCGTGCAATTTAGAATATAATATTAATCTTCGATTTCTGCTTATCCGAAATTTTTTTTGATTATAAGCCTTATTCTTTAACACTAGTTAGAAACAGCGTTAAGTACTTTTAGATCTTAACAAAAATATTTCAAAAATCACGCGTGTGTGAGAAAGAAATATAAATTTCCGAGAAAAACTTCATTATTATTTCCTGTCTCTTATGCATTTTACTATAAATTCATATATCTATCAATATATATATAGAAGAAAAGTGGTCCATTTACTCATACGGGACGAGATCTCCTGGACTGTTAAACCTACAGGCTTCCCCTTAAAATTTAACAGGCATGTTCCTTTTGTTGAGTCGAAATCTGCTAAGAAGGGATTTTGTGGATGTCGATTCCTATAGAGTGTTAAGGAAGGGGGAGGGGATTATTCACTGGTGTCCAAAAGTTAAGCATAAATCGTAAAATGCGAAAAACATGGAGTAAACATTCGTAAAATTATTCCAAATTTCTTGCGGATATTAATTGGGTGAAGAAGAAACATTGAGTTTATGCAAAACTTTTCAGTCGACACCGTCCTGCGCGAAACACCGGCGCATGTCGGAACGCGGAGAAACCGATTCACGCAGCATAGGTAGTTCAGACAAGTTTCGTGCAACTGCTGTGCGAAGGAACGTTGTTAACCATCAAACAAGGTGAATGATGGCACAAAGACGCCAATTGGACATGTTTACGAAAGAAAGAATCGTTGGAATGCTGGAATCCTCACGATCAGAAACCGAAGTGTCTCGAATTCTGAATGTGGACCAGTCTGGGATCTTAAGACTGTGGCAGAGGTTTCAAAGAACGGGAGACGTTACCCGACAACCAGTATCAGGTCGACCAAGAGTCACAACACCCCTCGCCAAGACTGATATCTGATAATAAGTGCGCGACGTCAGAGGGGCAGTACTGCCAGAGCACTGGGTTCAGCGCTCACAGTCACCACAGGAATACGAATTTCGAGACAAACTGTTTACAGGAGACTCAATCATGCTGGCCTGTATGCCCCAAGACCAGCAGTTTGCATTCCCCTCACGTCTGCGCATAAATGCGCTCGTTTGAATTGGAGTTTGAAACATCAACATTGGAGTGTGGGAGAGTGGGCTAATGTGATGTTCAGTGACGAGTCCCGGTTTTGTCTGAGTAGTGATTCTCGGCGGGTAACGATATGGAGAGAAAGTGGAACACGTTATGAACCAAGAAAAATAACGGAAAGACATCATTTTCCATCAAGGGGAGTAATGGTATGGGCAGGCATCATGATGGACGGTCGCACAAACATCCATTTCCTTGACTGCTGTCAAGGAATGGACTTTCTGTGACTGCTCAAAGATACAGATACGAAGTTCTTGAGCCTTATGTTCGCTTGTTCCGAGGTGCTGTCGGTCCTGACTTCATATTCATGGATGATAATGCGCCATGTCACCGAGCGGTGCTGATTGATGACTTCCTTGAAACGGAAAACATCCAGCGCATGTCATGGCCTGCGAATTCCCTTGATTTAAATGCTATCGAGCATGTATGGGATAGGCTCGGGAGACAAATTGCATCCCTCCAAGCTCCGTTACAGAACTGAAGAGAGCTCTCCAAGAAGCTTGGAACCGTTTGAGCCCACAACTCCTTCATCATCTCATAGCAAGTATGGTAAATCGCTGTGCAGCGTGCCTGGCTGTCAGAGGTGACCACACGCCTTATTAAACTGGAGCATCAGTATTTTATTTAAGGTTTTCTTTCGTTTTTTCTTTAAGGTGTGAATCCTTGCTGTGCTCAGTTTTCTTTCAAACTGCTACTTTGGATAATAAAATTAAGGCCTGTAAGGAATGAGATGTTCTCTCATTCCCGCCTAGAGCTGTGGGAGGAAGGGAAAGAAGACTAGCCATGTCAAAAATCAATCTATTTATTGATCACACAATTTAGCAACACGATTCAAATAATTTTAACGAGAAGAGATGCTCTCAATCTAAACAATATGTGAATTAATAAAGAGATGCGCGAATTATGAGAAGACTTTAAATATATATATATATATATCGACCCTGTTATTTCAGGATCAAATCTACTATCCTAATTATCTGAACACTTATTAAATTTTAGTGACCAATCGTCCCTAATTCTTTCACCAATCAAATATTTGAAATACGCTATAAAATGGTATAGTACCTGATCAGTAGCAATCTATCCTATCTCCTCACATTCTTTCTTCGTCTAGCTTGAAAACCTAGAATATACATAGAATAATCAAGGTTTCTTCTTCAGAGGATTGGTTGTGAATAAACTCGAATTAATAGACCAAAGATTTCCCAAGAGGATTAATGAAAGGACGCGCATAGATCCGTCACAGGCCTGAATATCTGAAATTCGGCAAACCTCTTTATTGTGTCATGTAGAGATCCACGAAAAACGGATTTGGCGGAAAATTATCCCTAAAGAGGGTTAAAGAGGGGCGATATAAAGAAAATTCCATTTTTAAACTATTAAACCTTTAGACACCAAGAAGGGTTTTGTAAGAATAAAAGATATATATATATATATATACACACTATCTGGCCAAAAGTATCCGGACACCCCTTAAAAAAGTGGTTCTGGCGAGTGACGCAATTTGATACGTATCTGAAAGCTATAAAAGTGTTGGTAGTGGTTTGTCAGATTGTATTTATGCGTTTGTGAGGCAATGAGTAAGTCAAAGGAGCTTAGTGAGTTTGATCGTGGCAGTATAGTGGGATGCCACCTTTGTGGGAAATCAGTTCGTGAGATTGCGGACATTCTACAGAAACCTAAATCCACTGTGAGTGATGTAATTGTGAAGTGGAAACGTCGAGGCAGTGAAACGGCAGAAAAATGAACCGGTAGGCCGAAAATGCTTGGTGAATGCAGCCGCAGAACTCTGAAAAGGGTAGTGAAAGAAAATCGCAAGTCCTCGTTGGTGGAAATTTCTCAGGAGTTCCAAAGTTCATCAGGAATTAGTGTTAGCAGCAGAACTGTACGACGAGAGTTAAAAAACTTGGGATTCCATGGTCGTGCAGCCACTCACAAGCCAAACATCACTCCACCAGAATGCGAAGCATCGATTTCAATGGTGTAGAGCTCACCGTCATTGGACTGTGGACATGTGGAAAACTGTTCTTTGGAACGATGAATCTCGTTTTACAGTGTGGCAGTCGGATGGACGCGTCTGGGTTTGGTGGATGCCCGGCGAACGTTTCTTTAGTGACTGCATTGTGCCGACTGTTAAGTTTGGTGGTGGAAGCATAATTGTGTGGGGGTGTTTCTCGTGGTTTGGCCTGGGTCCGTTAGTTCCTGTGACTGGAAACATGAACTCTGAGATGTATGTGGATATTCTGAACAATGCTGCACTCCCAACTCTATGGCAATATTTCGGGGAAGGCCCATTTCTCTCTTCCAGCAGGATAACTGCTCCATTCACACATCGAGGCTTGCACAGACGTAGTTTGACGAAATAGGTGTTCAAAAACTGGACTGACCTTCGCAGAGCCCCGATCTAAATCCCATAGATCCGCTTTGGGGCGATTTAGAGTGCAGATTACGTAGCCAGCCAAATCGACCATCCTCACCGCAAGCACTCACTTCAGCTGTGATGGACGCCTGGAAGGCAATTCCTATGGTCACCTATCAAAAATTGGGGGAGAGTCTTCCCAAACGTGTGCAGGCTGTCATCCATGCAAAAGGGGGACCAACATCATATTTATATGTGCCTCAGGACGCTCTAAGTTCATACCACTGGGTGTCCGGATACTTTTAGCCAGATAGTATATATATATATTCCGCTTTAGAAATTCGATTCTTGTTTAGTTTTTTTAATGAAGATTCGGGGTCAAAAATATTTTTCTGTTCAATCGAAAGCTTAATGCTATGACTTAGATTTTGTTTCAAATTTGTGTGGAAATGGAGGGGGGGGGGGAGAGCAGTCGAGAAATCCAGTTAATTGAAACATATATATATAACTGATTTACTAATGGACAAGGACCAACAAATAATTACACGAAGACAAATTGATGTATATGCGGAACGGAATATTATGATAGATTTTAGCAATAATCGGAAACTCATTCGTTATGAACAAGTTTTACAGCACCCCAGAAGCGGTTCTTTAGAACAGAACTGTAAGCAGGAACTCAGACAGATAAAATCTATGTCTTATCGCACTCGACACACAAGCAGTTTCTAATCTTGACTGATTAGACCGTTGCCTCACAGTTCTCTTTTACAGCCTCATGGAAATATTCAGAAGGGTCGATCCCAGAGACTTCTAAATGGTTACTTGTCGATATCATTTTTCCTCAAATTTGTTGCCTTTGGCGATAAAGTAGCTATTCCGGTAATCCTGACCCCATTTTCTGGCGTTGCCATAATCTTATTTTTCAAGTTCATGCTAGGAAGTGAACTTCGCCTATAAAACTCAATTTCCAACAAAGAGAGTACCTCTGCAGGGAAAACATCACACGTGGCGTGTTTCTCAATATGAATAACTCTTATAAAAACAATATATAGTCATCATACAACACCATGAAATACCCAATATAGCGGTAGGGTAATGGCTGGTAAATGCAATAGCCGGACTTTACAAGAACAAATATTCCATCTGATTAACATTACGTTTATGGATTTAAAGTGGCAGCTAGACAGGAATCTTAACCAGAATTTATATTCTGTAACATCATTAAATCTTAAATGATGTTGTTATATTTCATGAATCGTTTCTAATTTTAAATACGCTTTCTATAGGTTATATATATATACATATATATCTTTGTTTCGCTTCCTTATTTAGATTGCCATCCGAGAGGAAGTTATCAAAGCGGGCAAGAAAGAAGCAGAAAGGGAAATCGAAAAGAAAAGGCAGGAAGCTATAAGACGCAGATCGTCCATAGTAGTAAGCAGAATTCACGCTTGTCATCATTTCCTCTTCGTCCATTTCAATCGTAATTCTAAGAATAATAGATCAATTAAAATTAAAAGAATAAAATCTGGACTAGATTAGAAACAACAACAACAACAAAAGAATAAAAATTTTGCGGCTTTAACGGATGCATTTTAACACGAAATATGTTAGGCTCTTCCGCAAATTTGCTATCAATAAAAATTTTGTAACGGGATGTGGAGAATATAGTGTTCAAAGAATGATTCCCGAACTTTTTCGACACTCGGTGATTTTTTTGAGCTAAAGCTTTTCTGGAGCTCTTTACCCTTTGACATATCGTATATTTCTATATATAAGCCGAGAAAATTTGGAACATTTATAAAAAGAAAGGATGAGTATCAGGTTATATACAAAATCTGATAATCTCGCGTAAAAGTTTTAGAAAAAAACATTTTCTTTCTTCACATTTTTCGTTATCCATGCGCAAGCGATCTTGTCCTTTTAATTTTGGGGGTGTTTTGAATAGAATTTAGATTCTAAAAGAAAAAAGTCACACTGAATCTTTCAAAGTTAGCGTCAGAATCCGAGTTTCCAAATAGTTCGTAAAATCCACATTCACACATTTGAGATGTCTAAATGTATGTGAACCTTATGCAGCAATATTGGATCTCTTCATTCCATTTTGACAAATGATTTCGACTTCGACAGCATTTAAGCGATATTCATTTCAAAACTGATCATAATCTAGAACAGAGTTTCCCAAACTTTACTGACTCATAGACCCCTTGTCATGTTTTTCATCTTTGGGTAGACCCTGCTTACCTAATATTAAATTTTTCCACATTGGTCCACTTAAATGTCTTTTTGATCACTGGTACAGAGCTACTTACTTTACAAGATTAACATTTTTAACTGTAGTGAAGAGTATAGTGTTTAAAACTTAAGAAAAACGTGTTAATTAATTTTAAATTTAAATTTAATAATACATCAAATAATTTAGCAACAAATAAAGAAGATTTTAATAGGAGGGATGAATCTAGCGCTTCAATAAAAAAATTTCAACATTTGGTAACAAGCTTATCAAATTTAACCTTAAATTTCTTCAGTTAATAATGTCCAGTCTTTTTTTTGTCTACCATAGTCAAAGCATTCTCAAATCTAGATTTAAAATCTGAATGGAAGGCATTTAATTGAAGGTAGGTTCAAAAAACATTATCCTGGCAGAATGTCTGTGACAAAATAAAAAATTGGGAAAATTTTATACTCCTTCAGCTTAATTCTGGCACGAAAAGCTAAAATGATGGTCCTTGTTTTAATTAAATATGTGCTGTCGCCTTGTAACTGTGCAAATTAACCTCATTAAATTTAGTACATAAATAAATAAAATCTGGTTTCCCCTTGATTACATTTTCTTTTAAAATAAAAGTCACGGTGTGGTTTATTGACAGCCTCTATCGTAGACCCCCATTTTTTACTTCATGAACCCCTAAATTATTTTTTCACTGACGTGGACCCCTTGCAAGTCGTCATAGACCCCTGGGAGTCTATATAGACCACTTTGGAAATCACTGATCTAGAAGAATCTCCAACATATCTGTTGAAAAGCGTCGACTAGAGGGTGCTGCTCTGTAACGCGAAACTTGTTTTTATTATGCGTAAGAGCCCAGTGTCTGGTGATCTACCGTTTTGTACAGTTGTTAGCTGTAATTGAAGGGTCGGTTGCCCTAATAATACAACCTAAGTTTTAATCATTGTAAGCTTCGTTGGACTAAAAAAAACTATATAGGGGGCGCTACCATCGGAATAGGGAGAGTCAGAGAACATGAGGAGGAAAGGCGAATGGCGGTTACGAATTGTAACATAACAAATAAAAATGGTGTGAAACAAAAGTTTAAGGTTTAGTGTTAGTTTTAAATGTTATATTAATCGTGTGTGTTGTGTGGCTGTTAAGGAACAAATAAAATCTTCAGCCACTAAAGATGGACTGACGTTATTGTATCTGGTAATTAATGAAATCTTCAGTTTGGAAACTTAGAACTTACACGGAAAAGAACTTTAGTATCATATATGTTTTTTGTGTGTTTCTTAATGTCCGTGTAGTCCCGTAATAAAAGTTTTCTAAAAGACAGAAAGTGAGTTGTCTTTATCAGATTTTCTGAACCACCAGATGTTACAATATACTTTGCATTAAGAGATCGCATAAGACATGTTACATAATGTAAACAGGGATCTCAAACTTCTCCAATACAATAGTCATTGACAAGGGCGCACACAAGGGTGGAGGTCTACGAGTTCGGAGCCTTCCCCCATGGCTTTTTATTTTATTTTTCGATTGATTACAATCCTATGTTTAAACTACGTAAAATTAATTAAGTATTTGTTAGTAATAATAGATTTTATTAATGAATGCTAATTATTTATTCAATAATTTATATTTTTACTGTTTTTTGCTCTCAACAATCGACAAATTCAAAACAATTCGTATGGAGGCGCATTGAGATATGATACGTGAATAGTGGACTTTCCACACTCGATCCCCTCTTGGAAAATTCCTGTGCGCTCCAGTGGTAGTTGACGATTTGTCCTAATGGGTGTGACTTAAGAAAAATAAATTGTAGCTATCGCAACGGGGAGCCATCCATCATCGAGACTAAAAGAGTGTTGCCGTATCATCTACAAAAGCCAGTAACAGCCTTTGGACATGGGTGATCGCTTCTGTCTAGTGGTATGTTACGTACTTACGAATCTATAGGTACCAAGTTCTATCTAGCTCATTGGTGATCTTGCATGAAAAGAAAAACGAAAGAGCTTTTGATCTGTCGTGGCGTCATCTACCCGTAAAAAGAGCAATCGAAAGTCGTCAGACTCACTTGACGCAACCGCAACAACTCACACGTTTGCCATAACAAATAGCTTGTTCGTTCACCTACCCACCGACTCATTGGTGGGGGAGTACTGCAGCTGTATCATCTACAAAAGCCAGTAAGAGCCTCCGGACATGGGTAATCACTTCTGTCTAGTGGCCATCTAACTCGGCTTCTGATTCATAGATCGCTGGCTCTGTCCTCCGGATAAGCTCCACTTCAAGAGTAAGGCGAATATACAGCAAAGTGTCCTAACGATCATCTTCTTAGATTCCGGTGGCGGGGTTTATCATCACACTGTACAACCACTAGGAACGCTTTCGTTCTCAACTGAGCCTCAAGAAGCTCATGATTCGAATAATTTAAATCATATATGTTATTCCCGGATATATTTCCCCAAAAAATGGAAATTCGAACTAAATGCCATCTAGTAACAGTGGCAAGACCGCATTATAATGTCATTCATGTCCATTGTCCATGCCTAAGCCTATCATTATACACATTAATTAAGTGAAAGGCAATAGTTGGTCCAGTTGATTTGTGGCTAGGTTTTTGAGATTCTCGCACATTTATTTGTTATGGGTTAACCCTTTGTACAAGCGTTAGACATTGTGTGCAGTATACTTTAAAGTGTAGCAGGTGTGGCCTACTTTTGCATAGAGGCCCAGGGCTTCAGGAAATCTTAATTCGTATTACCAAGAGATTCTGTGATGCTTATGAGATGTCCCGAGGCGCAAATATCCGGATAAAAATAACGAAACAAACATATTTAACGACATACAAAACACCTTCGAAATGCATTTATTAGACCCCCTCTCTCGAATTGTTTTTATGAAATCATAGTAGATCTAATAATAGGAAAAAATTCGGCACGAAAATAAGTTTGCTGCAAAACTTTTTATACTCATCCCATGTTGGAATACTAAGAGCTTAGTAGACGCAGGCGCGTATTTGATAAAAATAGCGCTATTTCTGGTCAGGATATAAGGAAATTCCTTTCTTTGATAGATAAAACAACTGAAACCAGATCTTTTCATTACATGTAAGGCATTCACTTTGTGGAAAAATGGAAATAAAATATAAATTCAATAAAAAAAATCATAACCAGATTGGTGTCGTCTAAATATATTTTGCTGCTGCTTATATCAATGGCTTTCTCGAACATAACAACAGCCATAGATATCTTTATTTGCACATCCGTTGTTTTTTAAACAGAAACATTCCTAAAAAAGTGTCATCATTTTTTGCGTTATTTGCCGAGTAGTAAAGAACTATAGGTGTTCTCATTCACTTCAGGTGTTTCATTCAATTCAATATTTGCTCAATATGTTGATTGAATCATCTTTTCCCAGTTTTATTACAGGTTATTTACACTGATTATTTATACACATTAGATTTAAAAACCGAATTTGTTCAATTCAAAACTTTTGGGGAGGACGGGGTGGATTCATTTTTGCCTCATGTTCTTAACTTATTTTTGAATCTATAAATGGGCTTTTTTCAAAAATAATCCTAATGGATTCTATTTATAAGAAATCGCAATTATGTGATAGTGACACGTACAAAAATATGCTATCTTAAAAAAGAAAGCTGTATTGCAGCATTACTGCATCTTGGAGTAAACTAATATTAACCCAAGCGAAATTGAGACGCAAGTCGTCGTGAATCGTAAACAAAATACGATTGTGTGCGCGTGTTTTTTTATAACCGTCGCGTGTTGGAGAATCATGACCATTAAGTACTTATCCATGCGATAAATATAAAATGCGAGAAATATCTCTTGTAAATATTATTTGTTGTGAAGAAATTCGTACAAAAAGTTCTTTCGTTATCTTGGTTTTTACTAAATTGATAGCATTAATTATTTATTTCATTTTTATTTTAAAATAGCCTTTTTTTACTTGTCAAACTAATAAAATAGTATATTTTTTTTAAATAAATTTGTACCATTTTGTGCTAGAAATTTCCTGCTTATAAATTACTTTAAGCTGTCACGCCAGTTTGTAAAAAGCTACCTGTCTTTTCGAAAGAGAATCCTTAAGAAATGTCATAAAAGAAAGTAATAGTTTGAAAATATAGAAGTATCGTAAGACAATGTAGAAAATTTGAAATCGGCATATACATTCATTGTCATAAAACTTTGCTCACCAGGAAAGAATAGCCATAATAAAATGAAATTTTAAATACTACGTTGATGTTAAGTAAATGATTACAAAATCAAAGCAAATTTATCATTTATTGCAGAAAAATTCTAAATAAATGGAGGTTTTAGAACCCTACCTCTAGCATTAATACATATGATACGGTCGGGCATTGAGACATACAAGACCCGTATGATGTCCTGCGACATGTCGTTCTACAGTTGATGTAAACGCGACTCTAAATCGAACAAACTCGTAGGCTGTTCAGATATTCTCGAGCGGTGACAAATCTGGGGATCACGAAGGCCAAAGAAGGGCGGAACTGTGATGGAGACAATCCTGTGAAACCCTTGCTGGGCGTGGGTGAGCATTGTCAGGTTGAAAAAATGGCTCTTGAGAGATCTGTCATGAGTGGCAACCCATACGGTTGAAGAATATCCCGAACTTTACCGCTGGGCTTTCATGGTGCCACGCATCAATATTAGGGGTGGCTGTATGTCATATGCGATGGTACCCCAAACCATCACATCAGTTAAGGAGTTGGTGTATTGCTGTACAGTGAAGACAGGATTGAGACATTCACCTCGATGCCTTCACACACCTACGCGATTGTCATCACTGCCCAAATTGAATATGGATTCATCGTTGAAGACGACCTGGTTCCATTATGTTGCAGTCCAATCGCTTCAAGCGTGACACCGCTCTAAACGGAGGTGACGGGAAGTAGGTGTCAATATCAGTACAAGTTATGGGCGCCACAATAGCAATTGTGCTTTAGCTAAGCTCCTTTCGATGGTACGGACTGACGCAGAGATCCGTAGTGAAGGTGCTGGCTGTGTACAGATGACAGAAAACGAAACAGTTTGCGCTATGAGCGCGTTTTGTGTGATTTGATGGTCTTCTCAACTATTGTTTTGTAGTGGGTGTCCTGACAGACCTCTCTGTTGTCCACTGGTCCCAACATTTTTTCACAGTAAAGTCAGAACGGCCTAGGCCGAGCTGACTACCTCGTTTTCATCATCCCTATAATTATCCCCCTCTCAAACTATTGTGTCTAATGGTGGCGTAATGGCATCACTAGTAAAAAAAGCTTTTCTCTGCAATGGATTAAATATACGCATCGGAGATTTCAGCAGGCAACGGGTTTCAAGAAAACCCTCAATCCCTTATCTGGCTTTAGATTGAGATGTTGAAAAGCGAAAATGTTGTTTTTAACTTGCTGAAAAAGTGCTGCATGGTGATTGGACGAGAGAGAGTGGTGGAGGGTCAGCAGGCGGCTTCGAGGCTAGTATCTTGGCGAAGATGGTTTCTGCAGGTTTGGAAGTTGCATGAGAGATTTTCTCCTTGTTGGTTGGTGGATCAGGAGGAGGATGGCTCTATATAGGGTGTTACCTGTTTTATAATCCAAAAAGGAGGTTCAACGTAATGCGCTATCCCGCTGCATTTCTAATCAGTTATGTGTCTGCCTGACACGCATCTCCATACTAAGTTTCATAACAATCCCTTTATTATTCCTTGATGCGTACACTTTTATGACAATGAGTGTATTAACAATGTACTTTTAATAATTTTTTTCGTTCTATTTTCTCTTAGTTTTTCCTTCGCTTTTTTTCTCCCCTTCTCATTTCTTGAAAATCCTTTTCGTGTTCCAATCTCTCTTGAAAGTGAATTAATATTTGATGAGAATTATCAACAAAGTTATTAATAAAGAGTTATATTTGGAGGCACTTCGCTCTCTCCAAATAAATGTAATTAAATCTGCATCTGTGTAAAATATTTCCAATATATTCGAATAGCTTTATTTATCCAATTTCACCTAGAATTCTTAATTTGTTAAAATGCATCCCAGGTTAAGGGATTGTTCATGACTTACTCTGCTATAAGTTAACCTGTCATTAAAACTAATTTTCTATGGTTGTTGGGTTTTAATGAGGACCCATGCATATTTATTACTTTTATTTAGTTGGATAAATTCCCATCCAGTCGAGAGATTGACGAATTAAAACAGATGTTAAATAACCTGTCAATGATAATATTTAGATATTTTTATCACTAATATTTCTTCTCATGATCGCTGTTACTTGTAATATTTTTAAAGTGTTTTCTAGAGCTTTGCGCAATTTTTTATATTTAATTTCTCATATTAATTTTGCTTTAAAAATTTTATTAAAGTTTAACAAAAAAAAAACTTTTTTTTTGGAAATTTTTTTCCCCTTTAATTTTAAAGATGCATTCAAAGGGGCTACAACCCAAAAATAGAGAGTTAAAAGAAATATTAGAATGCCTTTGATTTCCTTAATAAAAATCATCCACCCCTCTACTTTTTTATATATGATTGCAAATTCTTTCTAGAAGCCCCCGAGTAGCCTAGTTGTAGTGGTCATGAACCCATGCCCGTTGCCGTTGAGTCTTGGAGTCGTCCTGATGCCAAAGTACTCACGTTGGCATTTTGTGGAAGTTAGGAGAGGGCCATACCAGCTCTGGTGTCGTACCCTGACCGAGGTTGGAAATCCTTTGAACTTTTTGAGACAAACCATGTTTTGATTAAATTGTTTCTTGTCTTTCTTTTTCTTTTTTCGTATTTTTGTCTTTCCTTTTGTATTGGAGAGAGAGAGATGAGATTTTCATTATTTTTCATGTATTTGCAAAAAGACTCAAATATTTTTTTTCTATCTCTTACTCAAGAATGTTTATATATATCTATATATATATATATATCTATCTATATATATATATATCTATATATATATATATATCTATATATATATATATATATATATATATATATATATATATATATTGTACTATTTTTATCTTTGCATATTTGTATTATGTAATAAGGAATGAGCATATTATGAATTTTCCTTTTTTTCGTATTATGTAAATTTACTGTGAACTTCTGTAAAAATGTAAATAACAGGCTTCTTGTTCAATAAATACTGAATGTGGGTTCGTTGTTTCCCAGGAGACCAGTTTGTAGATCTAAACCAGAGGTTCGCCAACTTTTTAGTCTCATAGACCCCTTGCCCTGTTTCCCGGCTTAAGGTAGACCCCTGCTTAATTAATATTGAATTTTTGCAAATTTATCAACTTGAATGTCTTTTTGAAGCTGGTACTACTATCCTACTTTAAAAGAATTAAATTTCTAACTCTAATGAAGTATAGTGTTTAAAATATAAAAACCACATGTTAATTAAATTAAAAGTTGATTAATAAAAAATGTTAAATTAATTAACTAAACAAATAACAAATTATTTTAATGGGAGGGATGAATCTCTAGCACTAAAATATAAAATTTTCAACATTTGATATCAATCTTCTTTGGTTTAACCTTATATCTCCTCTGTTAGTATTGTCCAGTTTTTTTTCTTAATTATTATTTTGTTTTGGAGATGGGAGTTTCAGCGCAGTTGCCAAACTTCTTCATACTAAAAATGAAAAACTTCCTCACGATATTCCATAAGTCGGGACAAATAACAGGTTTGACTTTTCCAAGCCAAAATTGCTGGCATGCTTTTCTAAACTTTAAGATCTTTCATTAGTGCATGTTACGATCAGTACCTATTTTAATGTGGCATTTTTTCAATATGACCCTATGAATTCATTGCTTACTGTGCTATTGCCATAGTCAAAGCATTTTCAAACCTGGTTTCAAAATCTGAATAAAAGGCATTTAAATGTTGAACGTAAGTTAAAACGTTCTGACGAATTGTCTGTGCCAATTTTAGAAAAATAAATTCGGGATCTCCAGTATTATACTTTTTTAGCTTAACTCAGGAAAGAAAAGCTGAAATGGTTCTTGTTTTAATAAAATTTATGCTGTCACCTTGTAAATGCAAATTAACCTCGTTATAAATTTAGTAATTAAATCTGTTACATAAGTAAAATTTGGTTTCCACTTTTGATTATAAATTTTCTTTTAAAACTAAAGTCGCAATCTAGTTTAATAAGAGCCTCTATCATAGACCCCCACTTACACCTCTTGAACCCCCAAATTAATTTTTGGCTGACGTAGACCCCTTGGAGGTTGTCATAGACCCTGGGGGTCTATATAGACCATTTTGGGAATCACTGATCTAAACCCTTTACGGGTGAGCTCGGTTCCTTTGAACATTCCGCCAGTAACCCTCGTGTAGCTTCAAATAGTGAAGCTAATAAAAAAATTTAAAAAATTCAGAACCACCAAAATTAAGCTCTGTCTAAGGAAACTTGAACTGCTAGTCTTTAAGAATTTTAGTTGAAAAAAAACTTTCGCCAGATAAGGAAATTGTTTCTTTTATAATATATCTCACATTCAGTAAGGATATTGAGAATTCAAAAATTATATCTTCCTCACCACAGATAAGCCAAAGGTCGTGTTAAGTAATACGGTATTGCTGAAGAAAATGTAAGGTCTTATCATCCTTATCATCACCGCATTAAAAATGACCAAGTAACCTTTATATAATGAAATGTCATGAAATCATTAAGAATTCCTCGTTTTGTACTAAAAATTGAGGAGGGAATTCTCTAATATAACAACTCTCAGATTATTTCATAGAATGTAATAATTGTTTAATTTAATTTTTTATGTTGACTTTACAACATTATCAATCGAGCTAAAAGTACAGCTCACACTCATATGTTTCTTTTTTACAGTCCGGAAAGTTTATTTATTTAACCTTATTCTAGCATTTTGATCCCGATTTACGAACAAAAAAAGCAACACATTTCTGTAATTATATTAATATATATCTTTCTTTCTAATTGAAGATTTTCAATTAGGAAAAAATATATTATACACACACTGAAGATCTTTTGTAATAAACAACGCCTCAGTATTTAGAATAAAACGAACATTTGAAATATTAATCCAGTGATTCCTAAAGTGTTCTATATCTACCCTCAGTGGTCTATGACGACCTGCAAGGGGTCTACGCCAGAGCAAAAATTATTTGGAGATCCATAAGGTGTAAGTGGGGTCCTATGACAGTGGCGCTCATTAAATTAGATCGTAACTTTAATTTTAGAAGAAAATTTAATCATTTGAAAATCAAATTTTACCTATTTAACAGATTTATTAACTAAATTTAATGAGGTTATTTTGCCCTTACAATGTGACAGCATACATTTTTTTTTAAACAAGAACAATTTCAGCATTTCTTCCCAGAATTAAGCTAATGAAGTATAATACTGCAGGTCCCGAATTTCCTTAAATTGTCACAGACGATCTGCCTGGGTGTTTTAACCGACGTTCAGAAATTAAATTCCTTTAATACAGATTTTGAAACTAGGTTTGAGAATGCTTTGATTATATATATATATATATATATATATATATATATATGATAATATCCCAGTAGAGGCAATGAATTCAATCAGCAATTTTGGCCTGTTATTTGTCCCGAATTATGGAATATCGGAAGAAAATTTTTAATTGCTTTTCCCAGAGAAAAGAGAATTTCAGTGCGGTTGCCAATCTCCAAAATAATAAAAGAAGGAAAGAAAAAGAAAGAAAGAAAATTTGACAGTACAACAAAGGAGATTTAAGGTTAAACTTAGCAAGATTGATACAAAATGTTGAAAATGTGTTATTGTAGCACCAGATTCATCCCCCCCCCCCATTAAAATAATTTGTTTGCTGTTTAGTTATTTTATGTATTAATTAACCTTTATTTAATTAATTAAAAAGTGCTTCTTAACTTTTAAAAACTATACTTCATTACAGTTAGAAATTTAATTTCTTTAAAGTAGCAGTAGTAGTACCAGCTGTCCAAAAGACATTTAAGTTGATAAATTTCCACAAAAACTCAACATTAATTAAGCAGAGGTCTACAAGTATCGTGTAATGCGATATTAAAGAGGAATGCAAAACATAAGATATCCTACCTTATCCTTCCCCAATGGGAGGGTTTAAGGAATCGAATGGTATTAAAAATCAAATTAATGTTAAGTAATAAGCTAAATGGATTTTTTATAAATCAATCTAAATTCCAAAAATATTTTAATTTAACAATACTAGGGGAAAAAATGGTCTTATAAAGAGTTAAATAAGATATACAAAAAAAATATGCGCGATATATTTTACTTTAATCTTGGGCTTTGAAATGTCTAACAGTCGGCTCCGGTCGCTTCGTAAGGCTAAAGTTACGGGTTCGACCCCGGCTGGAGTCGATATATTTTCTGGATGCGAAAATCTCGTAGGCACGCACGTCATATGATTATGTGGCATGTATCAATGCCCCATAATCCTTTGAGTATCAATTTGGCTCCAGTACTTTCGGCAAAATTAAATCACGGCAATGGCAATTCAATAATACACAGAGAAATGGGCAAGGAAAATGATTGTAATGCGAATTGGAAGATTAGGGGTATTTGTTAAATGGAGTATCGGCTTATCGTGTGAGGAGCGAAAAGTTTTGATTAGATAAATATTGAGATCAAGGATAAAAATAAATGACTGAGGATAAAATACAAAAAAAAAAAAAAAGCTGCGTGTTAAAAAGACTAAATAAAGTACTGTAAGAAATAAATATTTCTAAGTCAAGAGGATTACGTACATAAAAACACAGAGCTTAAATTTATGGTTTAATTTGGTGGGGGGGGGGAGTTGTGTGTCTGTACACTAAATTTATTAAACTCAGGAACAGAACTTTATTACTCTCTACTACGAATTTCATAATTTGTCACAAAGCATCTGCCTTTATAGTTATTATTCTTATTATAGCATTGTTTTGCATTGTATTATTTAGTAATATGTTGTACACGATGCATAAAATGCCATGTTTAATGAACTTTGGCAACGTAAACATTCGTTGCACGTGCCTAAAATAAAAAAAAGGACGAAGTACGAATAAATATTTTTTTTCTCAGGACATACCAAACATATTTTATAAGTTAGCGAATAAAAATTGCTCAGACCTTTTAATGTGTGTTTCACTTATCAGTTATAACTTGAAAAGTTTTGGTGAACTGAGACAACGAAATATATGGGAATATTTGCAATTTTTATCTGAGGGTTGGATTACTTACTTGTAAAAAAAGACTACATCAATTTTAGAAATATTCAGTTTGTTTCTCTATTGGCAAAATTCAGAATGGTTTTCAGATTTTTAGAAGGATGACATGCTTGTTGAGAAAGGTGAGAGAATTAATATGAAATTTTTAAATAAGAGAGTTTAGCAGTGCTGCATACCTATATAGAAATGTAATGCTTGTTTTAGAAATTACATTTATGTATAAATAAAACAATATTGGGTTCGGAAAGGAATATGAATTTTACGTGGATGATATGAAGGTATTATTTAAGCGGACTTTTAATTCTCTTTCTTTTGGCTATGACATTAAAACTCGATTATAATTGAATGCTAAATCTTTTCATCTAGTTTCAATGATTTGCATTTAACCAATTTTTGTTTTCGGTCACATTCAAAACTATACATGATAATGAATTTTCACAGAATCAATATTTCCTGACCTTTAAAATAATAGTTATTTTTCAACGAACATCTAAGATATCTAATTCCCCTGCTTGATGCTGGCAGGATTCGCAGTTGTAGCTTTCAGCTGCAACTCGCTTCGAACTATTGATAACGGTTATCTAACCAGAGAACGATTGCGATATGCATGTCTCAGTTTTGGTGTGTAGAACTGATAAAAAATTACCAGCTGAAATATCTAGGCAAAAAAGAAAATGTCACAGAAAAGTTAAGATTTATTTTGGTATCAGCATGCGATGGGAAATGCAATGTTAATTTATAAAAGCATCTTTACTATAATAGATATGTTTTATTTAGTGTTAAGCAACTAACTTGCACTGCATTAAAGAAAGGTATTTCAACGTGTTTTTAATATGGTAAGGTCTCCAGCAACCCTAAAATTGTAAACTTTGCTAAAAATTGACAAAAATTGATTTTTTAATGATTTTATTTTATATACCATCTTATTAGCTTTATAAAAATACCAAGTTTATTATTTTCCGTTCACTAAAACAAAAACTACAGGTGTTTTAGTAAAAGCAGATGCCATTACTTTAAGCAAGTTGTCATACTTAAAAACGCGTTTTACTCGAAATGTGTTTGTTTTTTTAAATACTCAAACGAGCCAGCCGATTGCTAAAAAAGTTTTGAAAATAATTAATTGAAATTTTTTATGTATGTTCTGTATAGTAGTATAAGTGTTTTATCCTTCAGATTTATCAATCACTGTTGTATTACAAAATTTACAGTCTCTTATGTGAATAATAAATTAAATGTAAAAAACCTTTTTTAAGAACAAGCTTTTATTTAAACGCGCTAAAAAGAATAAAATAAACTTTTCCTTTAAAACTTTTTTTACTATCAACTTATAACGTCATTACACAATTTATATGATATAAAAGCTTGTCGCAATACTTAAGTACTCATATTTACTTAGTTTGAATTTTTAAAAACCAAAATCAATCAGGTCAAGTTATTTATTTTACTTGTTTATCTACACAGGTAAATCTCGCGACAAGCTTTTATATCATATAAATTGTGTAATGACGTTATAAGTTGATAGTAAAAAATGTTTTAAACGAAAAGTTTATTTTATTCTTTTTAGCGCGTTTAAATAAAAGCTTGTTCTTAAAAAAGTTTTTTTACATTTAATTTATTTTTTACTTTTTAGTTATCGCTGGACAGGTTTCTCAGCCTGTTCAACTCATTGAACGCTGGTTCGCCATCCCTGGTTTACCTGAATTAATTCTCGCAAAATGGTATTAGACTAAAAACACAATTTTTTTAAATCCGTAATTTTTAAGCAATTTTTTCAATCTTCATGCAGATTTTGGCTAACATTGTTCTACACACGAAAAAAAAGGTTTAGTGAGATTATCTTCATAAATGACAAAGTTATTAAATGTTTAATTAAAATTTTGACTATTTTTGAAAAACTTAAAGAATATATTATTTATTTGAAATATTTTGAAGATAAGGGATGTATTTCTCTAACATATTAGAAGAAAATTTGAATTGTTTATTAAAAACTTCAAAAGGCGTTTAAATATTTGTATTAATCAATAAAATGCTTAAGACTAAAAACGCATTTTGTAATCAAAAAAGAAAGTTTTATCAAATAATGATAATTTTTTGCTGGACATTGAATATCTTCTACGTAAGAATCTTTTTTTTTTAATTGCTCAGATCATCTTTAGAAACTTGATTTTGAAAAAATCAATAATTAATTTCAAATAAAATTAACAAATTCTATTTGTAATTAAATTTAAGGACACATGTCGTAGTGTGTGTGTTTAGATTACTGGTGATAAAATGAGGTATATTTAAATTACTCGTAGGCTTAAAATTAGAAAATTTCTTTAAAAAATTATTTCATTTTATTGTAAAATTATTTTTTTAATCGAAAATATATTGCATTTCTAGATAATATTTTTCTCTTATTGTTTTCCTAGCGGATTCCTTTTTGATGGGTAAGATACATAAAAAAATGATCTCTCCGATTCTGTAATTATTTTTTGTCTGAGTTTCATAGATTAAAGATAGATAAATTATTTAAAGAATTTCTTCAATACTCCATCTCAGTTTAACTTGGCAGCGTTGAGAAAGGTATACAATGTACCAATCTACTTGAAAAATAGCTCTACTTTTTTGTTTTGAATTTAAATCCAAGGAAATAGATAGAAATTTGTAAAAAAAATTGCATACGTTGTAGAAATTAGATTGTTTTTACGTTGTAGAAATGTAATTATTTTTTAGACAAAGTTAATTAATACTGTCAATAGCGCAACGTTATGAAATTCCAGTTTGGCTGAAAACCGATTTTCGACGCCAACTTTTGTCATTGTTGTAACAATAAAATTATTACAACAATGCAGATATATCCAAGTTGGCGCCCAAAACTAGTTTAACGTTTTTAATTAATATCTTTTTAATTAATTGCAATATCGGAATATAAATGGTCAAAACATGCATTGTCATCCAAACTAAACGTGTATACAAAATTTCAGCTCAATGGGAGGAAGATATCAGCTTCAAAATTGAGTTGCAAGATTCCACCCGAACAAATTACATACATACATACATACATACATACATACATACATACATACATTGTAAGTTAAATAAAAGCTTTTAAAAACACTGTTTTTTTAAGCGATTTCATGTAATAATTAAGATAAAATGCTCTAGTTTTTGTAAAAATTAAAATATCTTTTATCCTCAAGGTCATTTTAAAACTGAATATCATAGAAACGCATCAGAATTGAAAAATGGAAAATTTGTTCATAAACTGTTTGTTTATAATTTGTTCATAAGAATGGGTCGCGTTTGTGTTATTTTTTGTCAATTTTTACCCAGTTTTTCCCATTTTTGTAATAATAATTTCTTTTTCTATTCTTAATTTTAGCATATTTTTCTTAAAATGTACTAAACAAATCTAAAAACAACAACAAAATCCCCATACTTCAATTTTAAAAAGAGTGAAAAAAAGAGAGAAGAAAAAGAGTGGTCGCAAGTAGTCGGATACCTTAATAAAACAAAATAACTGTTAAAACTTTTCATGCAATTCAAATTGCAACTTTATAGCATATCTATTTAACGACATTATATTCGAACTTTTTTTCCAATGGATTCATATATAATAAAAATTACAGCGTATTGTACATTTTTTATATTTTTTTTATCACTGAGGCTTTTATTAGGATAACTAGCTATTTTAATGTAGGAAATCTAAAGTATTTTAAAAATAATTATAAATTACACAACCGGATTAAAAAATTTTTAGAAATTGAATACGCTTGCGCGTTTATTTAAATACATTCTAATACTTTCATCCAGACGATATAATATCTATAAACTGATAACTTTACTACCCATTACCATCGAATTCTACGTACATGAATTGGAACCTAAATCGATAATTATTGTAGCTCCAAAATTCCTAGGAATACAAATATACACAGAACGAATTAGAACAAGAAAATTTAATTTTGCTTAGTTGATGTAACAAGCTTCTCAGCTTGAGTAGTAAAATAAAAATGTCATCATAAATAAACAGAACAATTCAACGGAAACAGGAAATATAAGAGAATTTCATTTACAATATTGATTTAAGTTTAAATCGAATCGTTCTAAGTTAAATCCGTTTAACGATACAGCATTAGCTGTCGGTTGTTCTTCTTTATAGAGTAATGCAATCAGCACCATTAATCTATCCTCTCGAATGAGAGTTCAAAAACGCTATAGTACACAAATATAAAAAAATATTTACTCCTGGTTTTTGGATAGTTGAATTTAAATTTTTTTAGAAATGAAAATAGACTCACTAAAAGAAGTAGAACTTATAAACCAGAAGAAACGTTATGCTTACAAAATGAGATATCTAATAACAGGAACATATGAACTTCACTATATCGAGCAATTAAAACTTGAACCTTCTTTCTCTATACTAGGAATAATACATTCAACATTTGAATCTGAAGAAATTAATAAATTGATTTAATCCTGAAGAAGACAATATATTTATCTCAAAGTAAAGTACTAAATGTAACAAACTTTGAATTTTTTTAAAACTATTATTGAAACTTGAGAGAATAATAAATTAAAGGCAAAGCAGAGCCATGCAAGAGTTGCGAGGCATATCGCTTACTACTTTTATCTCCGTTACACTCGTCATATTTATTTTTGCAGCTGCTGCGTCACAGTTAAGGGGGGGGGGCAAATCTGATTACAACACGTTTTTTTTAAATCGAGTTTTATCACTTTCCTTACAGTAGATTGATTGTATAACAAATGATAAACAACGACGAGAAAAAAAATATTTCGATAAAATGCTTTGCTTTCTAAAAATTTAGATATTAATTTCAGATTATAAATACTTTTCCCTCCATTGTATGCATGTTCATACATATTCTCTGTAATACTAGTTCAGTGTTGAAGGGGAAAACTTTTGCTTTCATTTATCTGTGGTGAAAAAGTAAAAGATTGAATAGGTATATATTCCTTGCAGATCCAAGCTTGGTGGCGTGGTACGATGGTCAGAAGAAAATTGGGTCCTTACAAAAACCTCAGAAAGAAAAAGAAAAAGAAAGACAAGAAGAAGAAGAAGGGAAAGAAAAAAGGAAAGAAATAAAGTGAAATGCTTTGAAAATGAAATGTTCAAAGAAATAACAAAAAAATTTCAGGTTAGCCCGAAATCAGGAAGATAACATTTATTTTGAACTCAAATGAATATCGTATTATACATTTTTTTCCTCCTTACCTAAAATAAACAAAAAGAATTATGAGAACAATTTTTATATTCATTGAGTTTTTAAACTGCAAATGTAAGATTTCAACAAAAAAATTTTATTTTCATGATACCAAATTCAAGTAAAAAATAAATAAATAATACTGTTCTTTAAATGTTTTCATACAGTATTTTTTCAAGTAACGCTCTCCATGATAGGGAATTTTCGGTACTTTACGTAATATACCGTCAACTGATTTTGTTAAACCAAAAGACATCATTAACTCAAAAAGCGTCGCCAGATACATTTATCGCTTCCATGCATGCTCCTTCCGTGTTAAGTCTGTCGACAAATAAGTTGACGATATTTAGAAGAATTAAACGCTGTATTTAAAAAAACACGTACACACTTGAAATAAACTACATTATTCAGACACCAAAACGCCGTAATTGTATTCAAAATCGTGACAAATGAGTATTCTTTATGTTGCTGTTGTTGTTGTTATGGCTAATCCTCAGTCTGTCTGATGGAGTCAGACAAGACTCAAAAAAGACCATTGACCCTTAAGAAGTCCAATACCAGGAGGGGAGAGAAAAAAAGGTCCTCCCTCGAAAGTCCCAAGCAGTCCAAGATGTGATCTGGAGAGGCTTGCTAAGTCATGCACTTGGTGCAAAGAGCAAAAGTCTTCCTGCCTCTACAAAAGGAAGTGGCCGTGGTAGCCGAGTGGTCTAGGCATCGGATCGGGCCTAGCAGGTCATGTGTTCGATCCCAGTACCACTGAAGACCCGCCGTGTAGGGGAGCGATGCACGTTAAATCTATCGAGAGCTCAAACGTCCTCCCGTTGGTGTGGTGTGGTAGTTAGGAGGGGTGCCAGCTCAGGTGTCGTCCGCGTCACTTGACCATGGTTCAAAATTACGCGGACCGTCCCCAAAAGCCCTCGTGTAGCTGAACGGTGGGACGTTAATATTCACTCACTCCACAAAAGGAAAGACTCTTTAAGTGGCCACTTTTCAATCTAGATATTGCAGTCTGAGAGGCTCGGCCACATTTAAGTAGGAATGAGGATACTGGATGCTTGCTTTCATACCAGGGATGGTTGGGCGGGGTCCTCCACTCCCTTAAAATTTCAGATTTAACCCTAGATTTTGATGTTCAGAGTAGGTGAGGGTTGAAGAGATAGGTGAAGAAGCATTGCAACCCTCTTTAGCCAGGAGATCCGCTTTTTCGTTTCCAAAGATATTAACATGGGATGTTAATGGAAATGAACATCATGGGACTCTGATATTTGTGAAAGTTTTTGAAGTAAGGAGACGCCAGCCCTGTCTCCGACTGTGATCCAGTTATAAAGATGTTGGAGAGAACTGCGACTATCAGAGAGGATCCAGAGGTCTCCGAAGTCTTGTTCATTAAGAACTGCCTCAAGGCCGTGCTCTATTGCAATAAGTTTACTTTTAAAGATGGAGGAAAAATCGGGGTTACGGTGGCAAAAAGAAGACCTCTCTCCACGTTTCTCAATGTAAATTCCACTACCTGCTCGATCACTCAGTCTGCTGCCATCTGTATAGATCTTAATGGTGTCACTAGGGATTCCATCAATGATCTCCAATGCAAACAGCCTAAGATGATTTGGATTGAAATCCCCCCTTAACGACAGGAGTAGAAAGGTCAAAGTGGAAATGCACTTTTGGGATTCCTTTCGCCGGGCTGAGACAAGACTTTAGAGAGTGAGGCTCAACATCACTAAAAGGCAAATGTAGAAGTTCTGCTTGACTGAAAGGGATATTTTTCTTTAGTCTCTGATTATTGCACCAGTTGTTAAGATATAGTGAAGTTTTATTATGCTGGCCATAGCTAGAAAGTTTATTGAAATATTTGGTGAGGTTAGCCCTTCTTCTAGTTTTGAGAGGTTGCAAATCAGCCCCGAAGAGTACAATTTCTCTAGGGCAGCTTCGTCTCAAACCTGTGATAATTCTAGCAGTGCTGAGTTGGATTTTTTCTAGTTTGTCCAAATTAGTATCTGATGCACAGCTAAAAACCGGAAAACCATACTCCAGGATTGGCCTTATGAGTGCCATGTATGTATTCCTTAAAGTGATTGCATCAGCTCCCCAGTCTTTGCCTGCAATGTATTTGAGAATTTTTAATCGTTGTCTACTTTTTGAGACAATATGATCAATATGTTTGTTACTAGTCCATTCAGGATCCAAGATGTATCCTAAATATTTAATATGCTTCTCGGACACAAGGTCTTGATAATCCATCTTTAATTTGGGCTGATGATTATATAGCCTTTTGTTGGTGGTAAAAAACGTGAGAATGGATTTGGATGGATTGAAACAGAGCTTAGTCTCTGAAGCAAGGGCTGATAATGCTAACAGTGCATTATTAAGAGTTGTCTCCATCTCAGTCAAGTCACTACCAGAGCACCAGACAATGATGTCGTCTGCAAACATGCTCAATTTCACTCCAAGGGAAGGCATTTTCTCTATGCCTGCTAAAAATAGTGAGAAAAGTGTAGGACTAAGGACAAAACCCTGTAGAACACCCTGTCCAAACACAACTGGATCCGAAAATGTCTTGTTAAATTTCACTCTTATAGATCTACGATAGAGAAAGTCCGAAATCCACACCAAGGTGTTGCCACGAATGTTGAAAGCGTCATGGAGTTTAATCAACAATTTATGCTTCCAAACTCTATCGAATGCTTTTGTGAGATCTAAGAGAGCAGCAGTTGTGTGGTGAGTAGGCTTAAGATTTTGTGCATCTCTGACGCTCTGGCAGAAAAATAGAATTTGGTCAATAGTACTAAGGCCCCTTCTGTAGCCGAACTGTTCACATGGCAATAAGTTCTTACTATCCAAAAAGTACTGAATTCTGATCAGAATAATTTTTTCCATAATTTTACAGGCAGTACTAGTCAACGCAATAGGTCTGAAATCCGTAGGTGCCCAGGTCTTTTTTCCTGCTTTCTTTATAGGAATTATAGTTGCTCTTTTCCAGTCAGCTGGGAGACGCCTTGTCTTCTAAGACAGATTGAACAAATCAACAAGGCACTGTTTACCTAGTTGGCCAAGATTTTTAAGCATTTGGCCGAAAATGCCATCTAGTCCTGGAGATTTAGTCAGGTATAACATTGTCAGTGCAAATAGAAGTTCCGTCGATGAAAAGGCCCTGGTCGCCTACATCAGTGCTTTGGCAGCCGTGAATGATGTTTTTAGCTTTTCTCAATATAGGTATATTGTCTCTTGTGAAATCCAACTTGCTTGATTCTTGGTAGTTGACTGCAAGTCCATTTGCTGCTACTTTTTTTTTATTGAAAACAATGATAAAATCCCCGTGCACCACAAAGTATCACACAGGGATTACAGAAGTAAGTGTTAAGCACACAATACAAAGGAATAAAAAAAAGAAAGAAAGAAATTTTTTTTAAAAAATAAAATCAAACAATCTCTTGAGGTTAGGAAGAATTACAAATGCTCATAACAATCTCACTTAACTTTTTAAAAGTACTTCTGGTGGAAACCAGTTGAGGAAGATTCGGAGGCCAATTTACATTAAGTCCCTTGAATGCCAGTCTTAGGATATTCCGTTCTCTTTCAAACTTGGAACACAGAAGGAGCACATGCTCTACATTTTCCTCGCCACCAATATCGCAATCACAGGAAGATGACGGAACTAAATTAAATTTGTTCAAGTATTTTTTAAAATTGCCATGACTAGTTAGAAATTGTGTTATTTTGTTATTGGTATAAAAATGATGGCAGGACAGTCTCTCATTAATGGTTGGAAAAAATTTCTTTGTTACGCTCCCATTATTTGATGTAAGATATTCTTGATTCCAAGACTTCACCATTTTTTCCTTCATAATCTTCTTGTAAAATGGCTTAGGAATATTAACGGCAATGTCAATTTTGCACTTGGTTGCAGCCTTGGCTAGCCAATTGGCCCGCTCATTTCCAAAAATGCCCGTGTGTCCGCGAACAAATGCAAAATCTATTGAGATGTTTTTATCTTTTAGGCTTTTCAGTTGCTTTTGGATCTCGACGATTATGTTGTTAGATGAAGAAATACACTTAAGAGAATCCAAGGAGGAAAGATAGTCTGTACAGATGAGATAGTCTAAGACACACTATTTTGTTCAGTGATCCATTTAATGGCGAAGTTTAAACATAAAAGTTCAGCTACAAAAACTGTGCATTCATCACGAATTCTAAATTGAAAGTACTCGGATTCTACACCACTCTTGAACACAACAAAAGCGAAACCAACTCTGCCAGCAATTTTACTACCATCAGTATAGCAAATAACAGGGTATTTTGTCATCATCAGTATTTTTGTCACTGTGCTTTATAATATTGATGGAATTCCTCTCTGAAGGATGAGGGAGAAAAAATGGAGACATAGTGCAATCATAATTAGAGATGAAAGAAACAGCGAGATTTTCCCTAAAAGCAATATTATGAAGAATAGCAATGTCGATTGGACTGCTACTTTATCATCAGGAAAAACCTGGCCTTATTATCCGTTACGGAGTTCCTCTCCTCATTCTGCTATTGCTCTCTGTTTATGTTCTTGACAATTCGCCATAATTTTGAGTTGGCTGTCCTGCAGTCCAGACTCTCACACATTTCTTTCCATCTAGATCTCTTCAATTGTGTATAAATCAACTTTATCTCTGCATTAATTTTATTGATTTCTGTTCTAAGGTTGAGACTGCCATCTCCCAAAGATTTGGGCAGTTCATCTCTTTTATCAAGAAGTGGTTTTAAGCTTGAAGCATAATGGGTGAAGAATGGTATATGGCGTCTAATGTTTCCTCTAGGAATGAAAGCCTTTGCATTGTCCAAAATAATGGTCCTGAAATTCTCCCAATTTTCCTCTAGAGGTATCAAGCTCAACTTAATATCCACGGAATCTCTATAAGAGTCCCACTTGACCTTTTTAAAATTCCGAAACATTTCCTGTGTCTCACGCACTTTCTGCCTTTTCTTAAAGGCAGAAAGCTTTTATGGCTTTATGTAAAAGCCATAACATAAATTCGCATAAATACGAACCTAAATGCAATCGTGCAGTTCCGGTATGTTTCTCATTTTGCCATTTTGCTAAATCCCGTAAGTTTTTGGGACAATTAGCAATTGAATTAGTCATATCACAATACATTCTTATTTATTCTCGCGAAATAGTAGAATCAGTTACAACATTCTTATTTAAAGTAATACAAGAAACTAATGTTAGTGAATATATACAATATTGTTCCTGCCTATTTTTAAAAAAGTTAATATAAGTTAAGTTTTGTAGCAATTAAAATTGTCATTGCCATTTTCTTTTAGTTCGATTCATGCGCAAATATCATATTCATCACTCACAATTTTTCTTATAAAGCTATAGAAATTCAAATCTATGGTTAGAAAGATTATTTATTTTTAGTGAACGAGTGTCTGTATTAACGCTGTACTATAAAGCAATTCGAGGACTATTAACGACCGGACCTTGTAATTTGGACCCCTGGTCAAGTGATGAGAACGACATCTGAGCTGTCATCTTCCTATACGATCATCCACACCACGTCAACAAAAACTTTCAACCCCTCTATACGACGAGTAATAGGGCTCGCATTCATAAAACACCGCCACTTGTCCATAACCATAACCACTACGTTACTGCGGCACCTGTATCTTTCTTGACTAAAAAGAAACAGGGTCGTAGCTACTACCGTATCAGCCGTATCGGTGTTATGGGCCCCTAAGCTACAGGGGCCTCAAGATGTGTAAAGTTATGACACTTTCAAATATGTTTTATTACTGCAACCATTTTTATTTTCCAAAAAAAAAAAAAATTCCAAAGAATTTTTATTTAGGGTCCTCTTAGTACTATCTACACCAGTTAAAAGAAATTACAGTATTTGATCTCGTGGCTTATTTTCTTTAGGCAAGTATAGAATTAATGGTTTTGTGGTACTTCTGCATTCTTTCCTCTCTCTCCCCTGTATTTTACTGTCCTGGGTAAAGATGAATTTCTCACTCTTGCGCGAAACGCCCAAGAAATTTTCTCCTGTTCCTCGTTGTCAACTAATATAACCATTTTCCAGCCTGTGCATTGCATCCTCTTATGGAGTGTGAGATTTTTCATACAAATCAGTATATTGTATGAAAAGAATTTGTGCGAAACAGTTATAGCTTCAATTTCTATACAAGGTGTGACATAAAAAAAAACGAGACTATGTGTGTAGCTTAAAAAAAGTGTGGAGTTGGAACGACTGTTTAGGTGACGTTATCCCACGCATCTCCTCTATCCATGTGGCCAATTTCGTCTCAATTGATTTCATCGGTTTGGAGTACTGCATCATTGAGTGAACCCGTGCAATTGCACTCTACCGGGAAAATGTCGAACCAACATCAAGTTTTCTTGTGAAGAAATTAGTAACGAAAACATTTCAAATACTAACCTAGGCTTACGGAGATGAAACTTTGTCTCTTGAACACGTGTTTGATTGATGTAAGAAGGGTCAATGTGAAAGAGGATGAACATGCTGGGTACCCAAGATCAGCGATTACAGGCCAAAACATAGCGAGAATTCAGAATATGAGTGGATTCCCACTCATATTAGTAGTCAGACTGTTAATCACTACTATATTAAAATACAAAAAAAAATAAAAGCCTCGTGAGAAAAAATTAGGGAAAAATGGCCAGAATTGGGGAGTGATGGATGGCTCTTGCACCAAGATAATGCATCCGCTCATATGGCCCTATCCGTCAAGCAGTTTCTGACCAGCAAAAACATTACTGCGATGGGGCATCCTCCTTATATTCATTTTATTTGGTTCCATATATGCGACTTTTTTAAATTTCCTACGACTAAATATTGCTGAAAGGGAACCCATTTTTTCTCAGTTGAAGAGTTTCAGGCAAAAACGGAGAATCTCCTAAAGAGCCTTCCAAAAACCTTGTTCCAGAACTGTTACCAGCAATGGCAGCACCTAATACAGAAGTGTGTGAATATATATACGGAAGGGAATTACTTTGAAGGTGATACTGTCACGGAGAACTAATTCTGTAAGTACAATGCTTTATTGGACCAATCTCGTTTTTTTTGTCACACTTCGTATCTTCGATGATGCCACGGTTTGAGACACTCCATGCTTACAGGAAGTCCAGCGATCACATTAAATAAAATAGCATTGTGCTGTTTGAAACACGTACTTTATTGTATTTTTATACGACTAGTAAATTAGGTGAAATTATCTATATAAATAAAAATAAATGTGTGTGTCTGTATGTCTCCCATGCTTTCCTAATACGTTAACATCCGATTGTGATGAAACTTTGGGGAATGCTTGAACACATGCCCTCAAAGGTTTCTGAGTAAGTAAAATTATGTTCCCAACTAAGGAGCGTTGTAAGGGTTTAAGGGACGTTGGAGACAAATATTCCCATTTTTGAACTATTAGACCTACAAACTTGAAATTTGATAGGCACGTTCCTTTCATAAAGTAGAGGTCCACTACAAAACGGATCTTGCAAAAATCGAACCCCAAGGGGCGTTATAAATATTCCCATTTTTGAACTGTTTGACCTTTTTAACTTGAAATTTGGTAGGCAGGTTCCTTTCAATAGTTAGCTACCCCACAACAAAAGGGGGGGGTGCGAAAATTGATTCTTAAGGGGCATTGTGGGGTTTAAGGAGCGTTATAGATAAATGTTCAAGTGTTTTTCAGTTATTAGAAGTACAGGCTAGAAACTTGATAAGCCCGTTCTTTTTAAAGAGTACAGATCCGCTTCAAAATGTGTTTTGAGAATCGTCTTGAAGGGTCGTTGATAGAGCTTAAGGGGCGTTACAGATAAATATTCCCATTTTTTAACTGTTTGACGTACAGACTGGAAATTTTGTAGGCATGTTTCTTTTGTTGAATGCAGAACCGCTAAGATCGTATTTTATGGACATTGACTCCTATGGGGAAGGGGGGTAACGGTGAGTTGCTGGAACAAATTTCTTTAAAAAAATTCGGTAATCGAACTACTACTTTCTGTAATGAAATTTTGTAAGCGTTTTACTTTTGTTGAATGGAACTCCTCTAAGAAAGGATTTTACGGAAAGCGATTCCTATGGGGGAGCGGGAATCTTTTGCGGCGTATTGATAAACAAAATTCCCAATTTCGAGCTACTAGACCTACTGTAATGAAACTTGGTATGTATACGACCTGCTCAGATATAGTCCTTTTCGCTTGACCGCGGTTCAAAATTGCAAGGTTCGTCGCCAATAGCCCTCCAGTAGGTTCTGATTGTGACGTTATTATTCCTTTTTTCTTTAACTTTACGTATAAAGGCCAAGGTAACTGAGTAGCTAAGGTTGCGAACTCGTGGCCGGCATTATTGAATCGTAGGCTTGAGTCCTGGTGCCCAGGAAGAGCCCTGATGTAGAGCATGTTAGGGGGGCTCAAAGTCCTTAATTTGGGGTGGTATGGAAGTCTGGTGAATGCTGTACCGAATTAGGTATCGTCCTCGTCACTTGAAAGTGATTCAGTGCATCAAAGTCGCCAAGAATAGTCGTGTAATTTCAGAGAGAGATGTAAATAAACAGTCAAATCTATTCAGTGGATTACTTCTGGATTATAGATAGATATATATTTGTAACCATTAGTTAATTAACGAGTGCTTAGAGCAGCAAAAACAAACATGGCCCTGTTAACCACCAACCATCCCTGTATTACACGAGGAAAAAGTGTCTAGTATATTCGGATCAAATTTTTATTGGGACTTGAATTTTATATTAACAAATTTTAAAGAACATATCAAAGTGTATGATCACACAAGCACTGTTTAAAAACGATAGCTCAAATTTTTAATCATGAAGTAGAGAAGAAGTCAATCTCTTGTAGCAAAATTATTTATAAAACTTTTTTTAACAAAAAGGAATTTCGCAATGTTTATTTGGAAATTGGTTTTGTTTTCTGTTTAACTCATAGAAAAGAAAAAAATATGAAAAAAATGACCTTTCCTTTTATTATAAATAAATTTTATCATAAGCTCTTTATCAGTGTACTTTATCCTTAAAACAAATTCTGAAAATATATGAATATATTGATTTTGAACTCATTCGCCATCTTTCCCCTTCTGTTCTCTTTATCGTTATCATCAAGGGAGTACAGAGCGTAGCCATTATATCACCGTTGTTTTTAGTACAATTGAAAGTTATCTTTGAGTGTCGTGGAAGGGAAAATCTCTCTTGCGGCGGCGTCATTGAATATCGTGGAACTTTTTTCCGCTTGCGTAAGCAGAATAATTTAGGGAAGAAAGCTTGAAGAACACAATATGTTTAGAATGTAAGAGTATAGTATACTTGGGCGATTTTTGTAAAATATCTAGAGGCATTGTTCCAAAGCACTTCAAGCCAACATTAGAAAGATAATCTGTAAAACGTTTTATGAAATTCATTTGAAGGAATCGTTTTCGAACATACCGCTTAGTTTCTTTCATGCACTTTTCTTTTTCCTTTTCCTTTTTCTTTTTTGTACAAAATGAATATTTAGTTACTGAAAACACTTTGGAACTTTTTGCATTCTCTGCATTTCATTGTATGTTTTTCTTTAAAAAAAAGAATTTTTATTTTTTCCATAGAAAATTTTTTTTACCATCCAAATAATATAAAGGAACAAAATATTAGTTTTCTTGAAACACTATTTTTTTTTTCGCAAAAATATAGGAAAAAAAGTAACTGCTCATTGAAAAATCTTAAATTTTGTTTTATAAGAAGTGTGCTCTTATATGTATATCTTTCTTCTTTTTCTTTCTTTCTTTCTTTTTTTTTTCCTGATAGTTATAAGTCCGAGTGCGCTTCGTAATTTTTAACAGTGTTTAGATGACGAGGTCGATACCTGAATAAGAATCCCACTTTCCATATCCACATCTATTAGAAAAATTTTGAGGCTTGACAAATTTAATAGTCATCATACTTTTTAAGCGACAGAGCTTTAGTGGCATCAAGACTCGTTTATATATCTTGACTGAAACATTGCTTGCCAAGAGACCATTGCTAACAAATTCTTGAAAATTCTAAAAATGTAATTTTTGTCTATCCAAATGTAAGAACACTGACCGATAAAGTAGCCGCAGTTGGTCAGAAATAACGGTCATGAATTCCATTTCTCTCTGTTCGCCTTGGTAATTTAATGGTCACAGTCAAGAACTCGGGGATGACGTTTCACGAGTTCTAGCCCAAGTGCCACGGAAGACTGGCCGCGTACAGAGGATGATGTACATTAAAACTGTCATGATTCAAAGTGCTCTTGTTGGAATGTATGGTAGTTTGGAGAGGAGGTTACCATCTCAGGTGTTGTCCCAGTCACATGACCAAGGTTCAGAATTATGAGGTCCTTCGCCAATAACCCACGTGTTGCTTTAGAGGGGACGTTACTTAACACTCATTCCATTTCTCTCTGATGATCGAAAATCTCCTAAATCGATATCAAGCAGATTCTGTTCTGATTCTACCTAAGACTTTGTCACTTGTCTATGATACAAAATTGCGAGAAGCGTCATAAATAGCTCTTATGCAGCTCTAGTGACATTGATTCATATCAACCTAAATCAAAAGTTTTTGCAAAAGAGAAAAATAAGGATGTTTATTTAATCAAATTGATTCAAGCAACATAAATAAGCATCTCAGTTCTCAAAAAAAGATAAATAATAGTATTCCAAGTTCATTCCACTTACGCCTTTTATTCTAATTATCATTAAATGTTCAAAAAGATTTCCAAATGAATATCTAAACATTATACAAAAATTAATGTTACATATTAAGTTCAACAAGCATTGATTATGCATTGCATTTATTTTTTCCGACTGAATAAAAAAACATATTTAGAATAATGTGAAAAATGCCAAATAAGCAATAAAGCTTAACAGCAGACGTTTATATATCAACAAATAAAATAAGTAATCTGATTAATTAGAGCTACATGAATTATATATTGAATTAAAGCAGACGTTAATAATATGAAAGAGAAAATTTTCAACTATATCTAGAACTACTTTATAATTTAAACAGTCAATTAAAAAATATTTCACTATAAGGACAAGAAAAATTTAAGTAGGACTAAATATATTTTACAATACTAAATATGTTGCTTGGCGTAAAGTGGATGTTAGGAAGGAAGATATCTACTCAGATGTCGTTTTTGGCCTTTCACAAATTCTAAATTGCCAAGTCCGTCTCCGATAATTTAACTGTAGGTCTAGAATGAATAATAATTCAAATCAACCCAATAAGATTTATATGAGTTATCGCTAATAACTAATTTTTGGCCAAAGAAATAAAAAACATACAAGAAAAAATAATTTAAGAACTACTAATAAAATTTAATTATAGCATTCGCATATGATTGGAAATACAAGCAGTTGGAGATTTAGAAATGCTGCATACCCATATATTGGGGTTTTTTTTTTAATTAAGGAAAAAATATTATTCTCTTTTATTTTGTACTTATATTAAGTATTGGTCAGAACCCAACCTATTGAAAGTTAAGAATTTGAAATATGTAATGATAACTTTTAAATAAATAAAAATGTTACAGCATATATAGTGACAATTAAACATAGGAAAGTATAAATACTCCTTGAAAACAATGCCAAGTTTGACATTTATAATATTAAAGGGATCATTTTTTCGAAGAAGTGTTTTACATCCTCACGCGTGAACAAGGCTTATGCATTTATTAAACTGTCGTAAACTGTTATATATAATATTAGAAAGGGGACTAAATAAGGAACATAATGTGATATTAACAGTGATTTCTGTCTCCAGTCAAAAACTTACTTCAGTGGAGCTCAAAAGTGTTCACACACCTGCAATTTTCTATAAAATATAATGTTATCGATTAATAAAGATTAATATATCGGAATCGTAATATTTTTTTATAATATCTGCAACTTGTTCTTAATGGAATAACACAATCAATTTTTAAAAACGGCATAACTATTATTTTGAAAATTTAACAATCAAAGAACTACTAAAAAATTACACCACAAAAGTCTTTGTACACTTAAAAAAAATCTCAACATAGAGTTTAAACTATTGTATTTTTTCTTACTTTAGTACTTAGTAGGATTTGTGTTTTAGTATATTTACAACTTTTAAACGTCTCGGTATAGATTTCATTAGTTTTTTTTTTTTCTTTTGTAATTTCTGCATCGATGATCCTCCATTCTTTCGTGATTATTCTTTTTACTTTACATTTTGTTTTTATATGATGTCTTCTTATTTTAACTTCAAATTCTCATTAAATATGTTCTACTGGGCTTAAATCAGGTGATTGATGAGATGTTTTCAGAATTCGGGGACGTTTATAAAGACACCATGGGTCGAGAAGAGTGTGGTTGAAGTCATTGTCTTGATGAAAAAATGAAGTAGTCTCCAAATTTTAAGCGGATAATTTCAAATTGTTCCTTAAAATATTTAAATGAAGTTCACATGATTCACAATACCATAAAAAATCCAAATTACCTAATCCTGAAGCCTTTTAACACCTACACACAAGAACACCTCCATCTCCATGCTTCACTGCTCCAACTAAATTCATAAATTTAAGTTCTTCATTTTTTCTTCTCCAAACTATTATATGCCATTAGGAACCAAAACTGTTGAATTTTCTATCATCTCAACCAATTTGCTGTCCATGTTGAATTTTATGAAACATAATACCAAGAATTTAGTTGGAGCAGTAAAGCAGGGAGATGGAGGTGTTATTGTGTGTGGGTGTAAATAGGTTCAAAATTAGGCAATTTGGAATTCTTTTTTATGGTATTGTGAATCATGAGCTATATTTAAATATTTTAAAGAATAATTTAAAATTTTCCGTCCAAACTTTGGATATTGGAGACGAATTCCTTTTTTAATAAGATAATAGACCCCATAGTACGCCTGTGGTGTCTCTATAACGGTCCCCAAATTCTGAAATCACCTCGTCAATCACCTGATTGAAGCCCAGTAGAATATATTTCATGAGAATTTGAATTTAAATTAAGAAAACATGACATATAAAAATAAAATGTGAACTTAAAACAATAATTACAGAAGAATGGAGGAACATCGATGCAGAAATTAGAAAAAAAAGTATGAAATCTATACCAAGACGTTTAAAAGATATCCTATTAAGTACTAAATGTACTAAATTAAGAAGAAAAAGTTCAATGGTTAAAACTATGTTCGGATTCTTTTAAGTGTATGAAGAATTTTATGGCGTAATTTTTAGTAGTTCTTTGATAACTAATTTTTCAAAATAATAGTTATACTATGTTTTAATAAATTAAATGTAAAAAAAACTTTTTTAAGAACAAGCTTTTATTTAAACGCGCTAAAAAGAATAAAATAAACTTTTCCTTTAAAACTTTTTTTACTATCAAATTATAACGTCATTACACAATTTATATGATATAAAAGCTTGTAGCGAGATTTACCTGTGTAGATAAACAAGTAAAATAAATAACTTGACCTGATTGATTTTGGTTTTTAAAAGTTCAAACTAAGTAAATATGAGTACTTAAATATTGCGACAAGCTTTTATATCATATAAATTGTGTAATGACGTTATAAGTTGATAGTAAAAAAAGTTTTAAAGGAAAAGTTTATTTTATTCTTTTTAGCGCGTTTAAATAAAAGCTTGTTCTCAAAAAAGTTTTTTTTACATTTAATTTATTTTTTACTTTTTAGTTATCGCTGGACAGGTTTCTCAACCTGTTCAACTCAGTGAACGCTGGTTCGCCATCCCTGGTTTAGCTGAATGAATTCTCGCAAAATGGTATTAGACTAAAAACACAATTTTTTTAAATCCGTAATTTTTAAGCAATTTTTTCAATCTTCATGCAGATTTTGGCTAACATTGTTCTACACACGAAAAAAAAGGTTTAGTGAGATTATCTGCATAAATGACAAAGTTATTAAATGTTTAATTAAAATTTTGACTATTTTTGAAAAACAAAGAATATATTATTTATTTGTAATATTTTGAAGATAAGGGATATATATTTCTCTAACATATTAGAAGAAAATTTTAGTTATTTATTAAAAAACTTCAAAAGGCATTTAAATATTTGTATTAATCAATAAAATGCTTAAGATTCAAAACGCATGTTGTAATAAAAAAAATGTTTTATCAAATAATGATAATTTTTTGCTGGACATTGAATATCTTCTACGTAAGAATCTATTTTTTTAATGGCTTAGGTCATCTTTAGAAACTTGATTTTGAAAAAATAATTAACCATCGCATTATTTTTATACAGTCTCCATGTAACGAACTTCTATTTTGGGAATTTCTCTATTTTAAGAACTTTTTCCTGGAACCAAGCACATATTACTCTTTTCATCGTAAAACAACTCCAAATAGCGAAGTGCATTTTCTATTTAACGAAATATTTCTTCTAAGATTCGATTTTTTTCTCTCCTTATTTTTTAAATATTCCAGGTCATTTTGCAAATTATTCTCTTTTGGCACATTTTATGAATATAAATAACCTTGAGCTGGTTTTACAATGTGCCTAACTCATCTAGAGAAACAAAATTGCCGTAATTTTTCAAACAAAAAAAAACTCAAATAAAATTAACAGATTTTATTTGTAATTAAATTTAAGGACACATGTCGTAATGTGTGTTTAGATTACTGGTGATAAAATGAGGTATATTTAAATTACTTGTAGACTTAAAATTAGAAAATTTCTTTAAAAAAATTCCTTCATTTTATTATAAAATTATTTTTTTAATCGAAAATATATTGCATTTCTAGATAATATTTTTCTCTTATTGTTTTCCTAGCGGATTCCTTTTTGATGGGTAAGATACATTAAAAAAATGATCTTTCCGATTCTGTAATTATTTTTTGTCTGAGTTTCATAGATTAAAGTTAGATAAATTATTTAAAGAATTTCTTCAATACTCCATCTCAGTTTAACTTGGCAGCGTTGAGAAAGGTATACAATGTACCAATCTACTTGAAAAATAGCTCTACTTTTTTGTTTTGAATTTAAATCCAAGGAAATTGCATACGTTGTAGAAATTAGATTGTTTTTACGTTGTAGAAATGTAATTATTTTTTAGACAAAGCTAATTAATACTGTCAACAGCGCAACGTTATGAAATTCCAGTTTGGCTGAAAACCGATTTTCGACGCCAACTTTTGTCATTGTTGTAACAATAAAATTATTACAACAATGCAGATATATCCAAGTTGGCGCCCAAAACTAGTTAAACGTTTTTAATTAATATCTTTTTAATTAATTGCAATATCGGAATATAAATGGTCAAAAAATGCATTGTCATCCAAACTAAACGTGTATACAAAATTTCAGCTCAATGGGAGGAAGATATCAGCTTCAAAATTGAGTTGCAAGATTCCACCCGAACAAATTACATACATACATACATACATACATACATACATACATACATACATACATACATACATACATACATACATACATTGTAAGTTAAATAAAAGCTTTTAATAAAAATGGATTAGATTATTCCGCTAAGAATAAGTTGCAGATATTATTTAAAAAATTACAATTCTCTCTCTCCGATTAATTATTTTTTATTAGTCGACTAGCTGAAATACCCGTTCTTCTCACGGGTTAAATTTTTTTAAAAAATAAAATTCAGCTTTTTTTTGCAAATGTGATATATTTTAAAGAGGATTGAGCTATTACATGGCAATGTATCCAACAGTTAAAAAAAAAATTTATGAGTGTTCACATTGAAATTTTGCTTAACAATAAATAATGATTTCATAAAAACATTTGAATGAAAGAGAAAATTAACATGCTAAAAGTTTAAATAGGAATGAAAGAATGAAAATATAAATAAATATAATAACAGAAAAGTAATAATAGTAGCATATTTCTGCTATGGGAACTATGAGTAAAATAACACGAAATATATAAATCAGAAGAAAAAATTAATTCTGATAAACCATTCAACTAAAGTACTATCATAAACAAAATATTAGGAAGCCTTCAATTGGATAAAAATTAAATTAGTACAAACTAAAATTTAAAAACACACCTAAAATAGGCCTATATTGTAATAAACTACTGAAATTAAATCCACTTCAGCATTAAATTACATGAGGAATGCATGTAATACTATCCAACATCTACATTACATTTAATATAAAATCTAGATGTAATACAATAGTGAAAAAATTAAATTAGTAAAAACCAAAATTTTAAAAAAAACAGAATTAAAAAAAACAATTATGAACCTAATGAGAGAAATAATAAACCTTGTTGATAAAAAATTAATTTTTAAACAATAATTTTTTGCAATATTTTGATTAAAAATATTTGTTATTCAGTCGCAAAGAACAAATGAGAAAATACAATGATAAATAATTAGTGATCATTGAAATATATCATATATGGATATGAAGATTTGTATAAATTATACGATCTTCATAAAACTGAATAAGGAACATATCAGAAGCAAAGTTAAACCGTGATGCCATGAGAAGTAAAATCGCATCAGCAATGAATTTTAAAAAATTCCTAAGAGAAATATCAGAAAATTGAATCAAGCTGCATCTTTTTTTCACAAACATTTTTCGATCACAAATAGTATAAATAAATTTAAAAATTTGAAGATTGTCAGAAGCAAAATTAAGCCAGAATGCCATGTGACAAAAAATTTGATAAACATTGATCAGCATCTGATGCGTTTTCCTGTAATGATGAAAACATGGTATTTGCTGATAAAGGAAGAAAAACAATAACCTTTCCTTTCAATCAAAAAAAAAGCCATGGAAATGTATGCATATGTAACAAATATATACAATGCATATGTATAAAATCTTCAAAAATCTATATGAAAAACAGATTGTCAGAAAAAAAATTAAACCATGATGCAACGCAACAAAAAATTGCATTAAATCAGAATTTTAAAGTGCAAAAGAAAATTACTTAGTTATGCATTCTATCACATCAATAGTTTCCGTGAAGATCTTCTTGATGAATAAAGTTAACTATCTTTCCATGAGATCAAAAGATGAGTACTTATCAGTTATAAAAACTATGAGGCCTCCCAAAAAAGCAACATGTAGAAAATATACCAAAATGCATTTAATAACATGTTTGATAAAAATTGTAGGTAGTTTTTTTTTATAAATATTGCTAATCTGTTTATAGCAAATAGTTTAATTTAGTACTACTTTTTTTTGTTTAATTCCATTGCCTAAAAAATCCACTGATGTTTGTGTTCATGAATGAGCAATTATTATCAGTATTATTAATATCACCGCAGCCAAATTGGCAACTCAAGAATCGCATCATTTTCTGCCAAAATTCGACTGTGTGTGTGATTGGTTTTTCACATATAAAATATGTTACAACTTCATTGTTTTGACATGAAGGTGTGATTTGTTTGGCATCAATTTTGCTGCGGTGATGCTAGTGCCTTATAATCTAAAGTTCACAAATCATTTTTTGGCTTAAAAACTATTTTTTGAGTCGCAGTAATTAATGTAAACTACAACAAAAAGCAAGAAATTTAAAGTTTAGAAAATAAACAAATATAAAACTGTGTGTCACTAACATACAAATTATAACAATTTATATTAAATTATCTAAAACAGAAAAATTAAGCCCTAATTTTGATGAAATTACCATAACCAGAGCTCTGAACAAACAAAACACTCCCAGAATCTCTTAAACATGAAAAATTGAAACAGAAAGAAAGTAAACATAAATATATATGAAGTAACCTTACATATAGTAGAAATTATGACATTAATTCAAACCAAGAAGCAACCTTAAATATAAAAATAAAGGTCCAATTTTGACTAAACTACCACAAACAGCTCAGAACAAAAAGAAAACATATCAGAAAATCTCATACATAAATAAAAATTCATATTCTTACGTATTAAGCAGCACCACAACCAAACCGGCACTAAGCAAATCATGCTATATCCCACCAAAATCTGACTTTTTTTCATATTAAAACACCTAAGAATCTTAATTGTTTTGATATCAATGAGCGATTAGCGTGGCGCTAATTTGGCTGTGATGACACTAATATTATAAGTATCATAAATTCTAACTTAAATCACGATATTGGCACTCTGATAATCCCAATTAGTTTGAATGGAGTGTCATTTTCTATGGTACTTACATATTATCGCAACCTATTGGCGACATTACATGAAATGAAGCATATGGTTGTCAACTAAGCGCATACAACACATGAAATTGGAGTTGTCAATTTGGCAAGTTATTAATTAAGTTGACAATTGTTGTAATAATACATCAGTACCTTTTCTTTTAGTTATAAGCTAGATTTTGATACTATTTTGCTACATCGATGAAACATGGAATTTGCCGATTTAATTAAAACTACAATGAGCAATAAAATTACAGTGCAGAAAATAAACAAATATAAAAGTGTGTGACACTAAAATAGAAAATATAACATTAATTAAAATTAAAAAGTTATCAAAAACAAAAAAACTAAGCCTTAATTTTGCCAGAAAATCTTAAACATAAAAAATTTAAACATTAATAAAATAAACGTACATATATATGAAGTAACCTAGCATATGGTAGAAATTTTAACATTAATTCAAACTGAAAATCAGCCCTAAATAGGTAAGCAAAAGTCTGATTTTGATTAAACTACCATAAACAGCCCAGAAAAAAAGAATATGTCAGAAAATCTTCTTTATAAATAAAAATTTGTATTCTTATGTATTAACATCACCACAGTCAAAATTGGCACCACGCAAATCGTGCTATTTCCCACCAAAATTTAATTGATCTTTCTTTTTAAAAAAAAACACCTAAAAATCTTTGTTGCTTTGATATCAAGGAGTGTCACCAATTTGGCCGTGGTGACGCTAAAAGTATGCAAGACGTACCTCTAAAGTGTACTGATATTCAAGCGATGATTTAGTTCGCAGCTTTACTTACTTTGGGGCCGACTACCTTCTGTTGTTGTGATATCAAAATCACATGAATTGTAGCCCAAGCACAACCGTAGATTGATAATACCACCAACATTCAGGTTAGCGAGAATAAGGAAAAGCAACCATGCAAACCCAAGGTCCTTACAACTGTTTAGTACCAAAATATGTACATAGGTTTTAGCATTGTTGACTCTAAAAATAACATAAAGTTAATAAACATAGGGGAAGCAAAAATTTTACAGATAGAGCAAAAAAAGTGTAAAGATGTAATCAGGCTTATATTACACAGCTAAGATTAATCAGCATAAAATGAAATAGAACATTTAATGGGAAGTAAATATCTTTAAAAGTGGCCACAACAATAAAAATAGTAGCTTTAATAGCCTTAGGCATTGCAAGATGGGTACTTTTTCTATTGCGCAATCAGCGTGCATTATTACAAATCACAAAAGTTGATAAGAAAAAATTATAAACAAAAATTATACACAGATACATGAATTTAATACGGTGGCGAAACTTTAGTATTGTCCACTAACGTTGGCTGGCTAACAATCCATCTGATGTTGATATCCCGTCACAAAATTTTCGGCGCCAAAATTTAAGCGAAGAAACGAAATCCCATCGCCTTAACTATCAGTATACTTTACGGTACATATAGTCTAAAGAGCTAGCAACGTTTTCGAGAGAGAATTTTAGAAAAGCTGATTCTTTAATATATCTTTCTCTACGTCCTTCCAAACAGCGTGCGGGCTATCTGGCTGCCAGTAAATGTTGCGTTTATTAATGCGCATCATATATTTACAGGAAAAAATATTGATTTTTTAAATTATTTTAGAAAGAAATCTTTCTTTTTCACTAAATTTAAAATGTTATTAACAACATGAATTTATTAATGCCAGACATTTTTGGTGTTGAAAATAATGTGCCAGATGCTATTTTTTACTAAAAAAAATAAGTAATTTCAAACCATTTTAGAATGTCTGTAACTTTAATATTACTTTATTTATACATAAATAAGTACAAATTTAATTTGCCAGACATTAATTCGGTTGCGTTCTTAATAGCCAGGCCGATTTATTGGTGTAGTATACCGCGGTGTTATGAGAGAGACACTGACAAAGTAGGTAGGCGGAAGACAGACTATACTTACTTTACACTATTTAAAGTATTCGAAAACCTTTATTTTTATGTCTTCGATGATGAGTATAATAAAAAATTAATATTTAAATTATTTAAATAATAATAAATAGTTGATTAAGAGGGTTCACCCATGTGACGTCCTGTTTTTTAAGTATTCTTAGAGAATATTTTTTTTTTTTGACGACCAGTAAAAAGATAGAACTTTAAATTTTTCATCATTTATTTATATGTATTTTAAGAGTATGTATATACATGTTTAGCTAAAAATATCCAATAGAACGTGAGTTATAGCACTCTGAACACACCCTCCTCGAAAAAATGAACACTCACTTCCTCCACAATTCCGGCTGATTGACTTATTTTAAATTTAAAAAAACTAACGGCGTTTTAATTTATAAGCTTAAATGCACAGAATGGACTATACTCAATTGAAAATATCAAAAATTGGATTTTTGGTAGAACTCTGAAGAAACAGTTTCGAGTTTCATGGGGGTTTTTTGTTATGTTTTTATTTTAAAAAATAGAAATATTTTGAATTTTGGAATGATCGTAGTCCATTTAGTACGTATATATGTGTTGAGTCTACCTTATAAATTTGAAGTTTTTCGGTCAAACCGTTCTTGAGATATGATGGAGGAAAGTTTGAAAAACACAGTTTTGAGAAAAACGTGTTTAAAGTTTCAAGTCCAATTAAAACACAATGAAAATTTTAACTTAGTGCTAGGAACAGCTGCTTTTATAACACCTGCTTCTTTATAACGGCTTCGAAATTTAAAAAAAATTACTTTACCACCCTATTGTAGACATGTTAAGAAAGAAATTTTTGAAGAAATTTTTTTTTTCGATTTCTTGAACCCATCGCATGGGTGGATCCCCTTAAATATTTCGTCAGCCTGGGGTGACTCAGTAATCACTCCTGGGATAACTCACTGATTTTAAAATTTGCCCTAGCCTACGCCTCTCCTTTAAGTGGACAAGCAGCAAGGACTCAGGGAATATAATTCTTTTTAGAAGGAGTCCAAAATGTATGTTAGATAAATTTTTAATGTCCGCTGATTCATGAGGAATACAGACCAAAGAGCTTTGAGTAAATTTCCTACTATTAGTCAACTCTCTGATCAGGAGAAATAAAAAAAAAATCTTCAATTAAACAAAGGAAACAAAAAAGAAAATATCGTTTTTTAAATATCATATAAATTTTATTGTGATTGAATAAAATGATTTTATAAAAGATAGAGAAAAAATTGCCATTGATACAATAACAAAATTCTCATTACTATTTATACATATTATGTTTAGGTAATCAGAATCTATTTTTCCCTGAAATATGTGTTTTCATTCCGTAATAGTGTCACAAAAAACTGATGCATCTCCATAGTCGTCATCATCATCACTGCTCCCATTGTTATCAATATTACAATCATCATTATCATCATCTTGCGTTTTGTTTTGGTTTTCTAGTAGTGTTGGTTCTGTAGCAAAAAAAAATCATTATTTGGTTATCATGGTCTAAATAATAATTTACTCTTTTGATTTATTATATTATAAATAAAACTTTACTTTTTATGATAATATCAGCCACTGATGATGGAAACTACTCCCCAGCAAACCAAACGAAATCATATTTATCATCATTGATGATCCACCCGGAAGCAAAAGGCGATAAAGATGATGGATTTTTTAAATGAGCATTTCTCCAAAACTTTGTCACCTACCGCACTCGCAATAAATGCTGATATAATCAGCTTTACATAGTGGTAAGCTGGATGAATCGAATTCGACATTTCTTTCGAAATTATCATCGGGTTTTTTTATTGATACGCTTTCGAAAATAAGATAGAAGCGGACATCATTAACATTGGAAGAGTTAGTCACCCATACATGTGACTATAAATTTTTCCAATGTGGCAAATGTACGTTCAAGTTTACTTCATTGTCAGTTATAATCTCTTGACATTCTAATGATACCGACAGATTTTACGAGCAGTTTGAAGGGTCTTAGTTTACCTTTCCGAAAAATGCTGGGGTATAATCGCACCTGTTATTGCGTGGAAACATGGTAGAGCTTTCGATAAGAAATACCAAGACCTTGGCATAAATCATTGATGCTTATAAGACGTTCATGGTTTCCTACGCCCATGGATCCAAAGCTTCAAAGATGCATTCAGATGATCCATATTCCCAAGAAGTATAATCAGAAATCGGAGTCTGAGCAGCGTACAACAACTTGAGCGTCAACGCTTATCTGGCAAATATGATATATAATTCGAGTATCAGCTTCTTCATGTTCTTCACATGATAAGATCTTCAATATTTCTAATAACTTGGTTATTTACAACACGATACGAATAGCACTTATCGAAGCTTAGATAAATAGTTTTATTTCCAATAAAAGGAAACATGTTATCATTAGCCAATGATCAATCAAAAATTTTACGAGAGCTTCTTTGAACTGAGTATTTTTTGAATTCGCCAGCAAAATTATGAGGCCGAATTTGATTAGTCCAATAGAATTGTACTGGTTGTTCGTTGCGACGTAAACGCTCACAATCTTTTATGAAGGGTGAATACCGATCTAAACACAACGTCAATGCGAGATGATTTAAACTGTGAAATCATTCTAAGGAATTTTTTTGATATGCATTGAAAGTTTGAGGTACATCTTTCATGAGGTGTAGCATGAAGAAACCGTCTAAATGCTAATATCAAAAATAAGGATTGCTGATTGGCCTTGCTAACTTTTTTCTCGAAAACTTTAATTAATTGTGCTTTATCTGTTTTACAAATACTACATCTGCATGACATCGATGTTGGTATCGGCGTTAGTGTGAAATCCAGTACTTTTTCAATATCGACTTTGTTGGTCATAGATATACCTAGAGTCGACAAACAGATCTCGTTGCATTCTTAGCTCAATAACTTTGTTACCAAGAGTTATTTCTTCTTCTTTGGAGCACCAGCAAATTAAGCACTTGATTTTTTTTATTGGCTTATCAAATCTGTCCTGATCTTCAGCACATTCAGTAATAAACTGTTTCCGTAAATCTTCGCCATTTCTCAATGTTCAGCAAAAGTTCGCTACATTTTGAGGTACAGGCTTGGCAGTTGCAATGTTATTATATTATATATATATAAACTATCTTTGTCTAAACTCTCTTTCATCAAATGGATTAATATTCTTCTCAAAATTTCAATGAAATCAGCGATTTGTTTGCCATAAATTTGATTCGATTTGGTTGCAAACCCGCAGACACATCTTGTAATTGCTTCAATCCACAAACATCGAGAACGTGGGAGATTATAGCTGCTATAATGCTGTGACTTTTGGTCCAGCGTTGACGGGCAGCTATGGAATTAGTAAATGTGCAATACCACTGAGACGTCTAGCCGCTTCGGCATTGATAGTCTGCTCAGTGTAAGATCAATTGGTATTCTCGAGAATGGTTTGTGTTCGTTTTTTTATTCCAAAATATCCATTCATGAAAATCATTTTTTAGTCCAGGATGTTTCATTACTTTATTTAAATTGTCTAAATATTTAACACACATCGAGC